>PVJN01009807.1:0-59682 GCA_004026805.1 Lasiurus borealis | reverse complement strand
ACTGTCCGGAAAACCGGAGAAGTCCTGAATGTCACCGTGAGGAAACGCAAAACAGGAGGCAACATGTTTGTGTAGGGCAGATGGGAAATGGCTTCTGTATTTCCATAGGTGATTATAACATCATTAAGGAAATGTGAGAAAGCCATTAGCATTACATGAATGCCTGTTGATCCATCTGTTTTTAAGTGTCACTCAAATGAATTATAGTTGAATGTATAATTTTCCAAAGTACACTTAAATGATATTTTACTTTTACTAATTCACTAGTAATATAACTAAGTGATTACTCTTAGATATTCCATTTCTAACTCACCTCTAAAATTAAGACTAAGATAATAAATACATCTAATACTGACATTTCAGAAAAGAGCTCCATCGTTGCCAATATTGTAATTCCACAGATCTAATCCTTGTAATAATCAGTGTGGTTTGTCAATATTTATTTGACTAGTCAATTGTGTGGAGGATGTGTATTGACTTGTAAGCCTAGGATGCTAGAAAAATAAGGAAGCACAGCACTTCCTTTCTTTGGTAAAATCTGAACAACTGCTATCTGTGGGGAACTCTGGCTGCTAAGCAAATCACTCTGTTCTATGTATAGCTTTGTTGATTGACGTGGTTCTCCAAAAGGCACACACCCAGGGTTTTGTTTCCCATGAAAAATGTTAACAGACAAACCAATAAACCTGAAATGCTGTTGTGAAGATGGAGAAAAAAGGGAGGTCTTTGGATGATTTAGGCAGCTTTTCTTCTTGATCTACTTGGGGTCCTTCTGTCAGATTTAAAGGAGGTAATGCCTACCTCTAGTTTTTTAGAGAGCAGTTCTGTCTTACCCTTGAGAGACTGAAGCTATGGGTTAGGTGAGCTGGCTCTGTTATAGCCCTAAGAAGATCATGGGTTTTGTTCCTAAATGGATCTCTTAGGGTCACACTTTTTGTCTTTTATTTTGTTTCAGAGCAACTTTTAATTGAATTTATCAGGGTGTCATCTTATCTAATAAAAGAGTAACATGCAAATTGACTGCCACTCTAACATACAAGATGGTCACCCCCATGTGGTCAAAGATGGCTGCCTCCATGTGGACACAAGATGGCCTGCAGGGAAGGGCAGTTGTGGGTGATCAGGCCAGCAGAGGAGGGCAATTGGGAGAGACCATGTCTGCAGGGGAGGGCAGTTGGGGGCAACCAGGCCTGCAGGGGAGAATAGTTAGGGGCAACCAGGCCTGCAGGAAAGGGTAGTTGGGGGTGACCTGGCCAACAGGGGAGGGCAGTTAGGGGCAACCAGGCCTGCAGGGGAGGATAGTTAGGGACAACCAGGCTGGCAAGGGAGAGCAGTTAGGGGAAATCGGGCTGGCAGGGGAGTAATTAGGTATCAATCAGGCTGTCAGGGAGTGGTTAGAGGGTGATCAGGCTGGCAGGCAGAAGTGGTTAGGGGCAATCAGGCAGGCAGGCAGGTAAGCAGTTGGGAGCCAGCAGTCCTGGATTGTGAGAGGGATGTCCGATTGCCCATTTACACTTTCTCTCAACTTTTGGATCTATCACTAAACAACTAATGAGCAGCCAGACATCCCTCGAAGGGTCCCAGATGGAAGAAGGTTCAGACTGGGCTGAGGGATACACACAAACACACATGCATGAATTTCGTGCATCAGGCCTCTAGTTGGTTAATGAAATTAAAGAGGTTTGAGATGTATAATTTTTAAAATTTATTGTAGGGTGGGAGAGAGAGAAACATCTATTTGGTGTACCACTTATTTTGGTTGATGCCCTGACCAAGGATCAAACCCACAACCTTGGTGCTTTGGGATGATGCTCCAACCAATTTATCTACCTGGCCAGGGTGAATTCTACATTTTCTATATATTGTATTGTGTATTTATCACCCCAAGTCAAATATCCCATCACCATTTATCTCCCCTTTACACTTTTCTACCACCCCCTACACTCTTTCCTTCTGGTAGTCACCACATTGTTGTCTGTGTGTCTAGGAGGTTTTTGGTTTAATCCCTTTACCTTTTTCACCTAGCCTCCCAACCCTCCTCCCCTCTGACAACTATTTATCTGTTTCTATTTTGTTCATTAGATTCCACAGATGAATGATATAATATAGTATTTGTCTTTCTCTGACTGGCTTATTTCACTTAGCATAATACTCTTCAGATCCATCCAAGCTGTCACAAAAGGTATGATTTCTTTCTTTTTTTCAGCTGAGAAGTATTCCATTGTGAAAATGTACCATAGCTTATTTATCTATTATAATAATGTCTTTGTAAAATATTTAGTTTCTTGTATATTCTGCTGACTTTAAAATAATTAGAGGTGGTGGTGTCTTTCAAAATCAGGCAAGTATCACTAGTAGGTTAAATAAGAAAACATTTTACTTTTAAAATATTATCACATAACACTTTCTCTCAACTTTTGGACCTATCACCAAACAAAGAAAAAGTTCAAATTATGCCTGCCTTTTAAAATATGAGAGATTTGTAAGCTTAACCCTTACATTCTGTTACAATTTAAAAATTATAATGACATGTACAGCTCTATTGCTCTTTAGCTGAAGCAAATTCCAACTGTAGCCTTAGTCTCTTAAATATTTTTTAACAAGAGTTATTTCTTACTTTTGACATCAAATAATATTAAAATTTGGCTTGGCATCTTATATAACCACCTCAGATGAAACAAGTTGAATATAACAATTGAGGTTCTATAGGCATCTCATCAATATCTTATACCAAAATCACAATTACTTTATTGGGAATTCTTTCATCAAATGGTTGGGGTGGCAACTAATTTTGCTCCTATGATGGTGCATATATCCAGAAAAAACAGTTCCTATTCCAGTGGGGGGAGGGAGGACTGGGAGGCTCTGGCCTTTTGACCCAGACATGCCTTTCAGAGAAAACCTCCATGGATCTGAGAGTCAGGGTGGACACACACTTTGGAGACAATATAAAGAAGCCGGCATGAGCTCGAGCTCTGAAAAGAATTGTGAAGCTGTATCCTGCCAGGGTTTCCTCTCATTCCTGTATTTCTTGTTCCCTGTAGCTCTTTATTGGCAGCAAATGGACTATTCTTTGATACAGTTTCTGGACATTCTTTCCCACATGCTTTCTCTTTTTCTTTTTCTATCTCTCTCATCCCCCTTTCAGCACCTTTTCCCCCAAGTAACTCATCTAGTTTTCCTTTTTCTCCCATGCCTTCTTTCATCTCAACATCTCTTTTTCTCTCTAAGTCCTGCCCACTTTGATAACCTATAAGAGCAAGCAAACAACAAAACTACAGGAGCAACGGTTGATCCCTCAGTGAGAGGACAACTTCGTTTCATTGTTATCACCAGATTTATTTATTTTATGCCTATTTTTCTTCAGGATGGAGCAATTCAAGAGTCACAACTTGATTTAACTATGAAGAGAAATTAATTTCTCTGCCAATAATCCAGGAAAACAATGCCAGAGGCTTAAGGGAGGTCAGATAGGATAAGGAATAAGGGACAAAGGATCACTCTTCTGATGTCCCCCAACTAACTGAGCTGCACACCTATTAGAGACCGTGGATAGTGACTAGGCGCAGAGGAGACAGCCCCGCATTCACAATCTAGTGGGGACATAGAGATGTGAACAAATATCTGCAGTACAGTGATTCATGATAAGGGCTGATTCAAACGGATTTTTGGCCCAGCTGGTGTGGCTCAGTGGTTGAACGTTGACCTCTGAACCAAGAGGTGAAGGTTTGATTTCTTGTCAGAGAACATGGCCAGGTTATGAGCTCGAGCCCCAATAGAGGACAAGCAGGAGGCAGCCAATCAATGATTTTCTCTCATCGTTAGTGTTTCTATCTCTCTCTTCTTCTTCCCTCCTTCTGAAATCGATAAAAATATATATATATTTTAAAAACACAAATGGAATTTTGAGTTTGCAAAATAAAATAAGCAAGTGTGTCTTGGATTGAGAGAAAGGGATGATCTCAGAGAGCAGAACCTTTTAGAAGAAATCTAGGGGTGGGGGGGGGATGGGGGAGAAAAGAAGAGACCCACAGAGTTCTGCTAACAGAGAAGATGTGGACATTCCAGACCGAGAGCACCACCTGAGCCAAGGAGCTATTCCACACAAAGCCTGGCGAAGACAAGGTACAAATTGGGGGTAGGAGGACACACACCTGGAAAGGTCAATAGGACAACAATGGCAGAGGCTTAAGGGTGGTCAAATAAAACAAGAAATGAAAACATAATTGGATTTTTAAATTCGGAATTTGTAGGTAATCTTATGTAAAGAGCTTCAGCAAAGTGGAAGAAGAAAGCAACATCCTCAGAGGACTGAGAAGTATGTGGGGCTTGAGGAAGTCAAGATAAAGTCAACCCCCCTCATCTGAAGTTTCAGTTGTCTACAGTCAACCTTGGCCTAAAAATGGAGAATTCCAGAAAGAAATAATTCATAAGTTTTAAATTGCATGCTGTCCTGAGTTAGCGTGATGAAAGTTCACTTTGTCTTGCTCCATCCAACCTGGATGTGAATCATCGCTTTGTTCTGCTCTTATGTTCAAATCACCCTTATTTTTCTTAGTAATGGCCCCAAAGTGTAAGAGCAGTGATTCTGGTAATTAGGATCTACTAAAGAAAAGCCATAAAGGGCTTCCTTTAAGTGAAAAGGTGAAAGTTTTCAATGGAATAAGGAAATAAATTGTATGCTGAGGTTGCTAAAATCTATGGTAAGAATAAATCTTCTAACTGTGGAATTGTGAAGTAAAAAATAAATTCATGCCCTCGCCAATTTGCTCAGGGGAAAGAGTGTTGCCAGGGGACTGATAGTTCCCAGGTTCAATTCTGGTCAAGGGCATGTACTGTGGTTACAGGCTGGATCCCCGGCCCTGGTCAGGGTGTGTGCAAAGGCAACCAGAGTTACATCAATGTTTCTCTCTCTCTCCCTTCCACTCCCTCTAAAAATCAATGGGAAAATATCCTCAGGTGAGGATTAACAATAAATAAATAAAAGTGTGCTAGTTTTACTGATACCCCTTGAGCTGCAAATGTTATGGCCATAGGGTGTAATAAGTACTTAGTTAAGATGGAAAAGGCATTAAATTGTGGGTGCTAGACATTGGCAGAAAATGTGTTTCAATTAATGACAGTGTGTTGCACCAAAAATTATCGCGTCTAAATGAAGACTTTAGCAAAGAACCGATAAGATAAGTAACTACAATCATATAACTTTTATTACAGTATATTGTTATAATTGTTCAATTTTATTATTAGTTACTAGAGGCCAGTGCACAAAATTCATGCACAAGGGGGAGTGTCCTTCAGCCCAGCCTGCTCCCTCTCCAACCTGGGACCCCTTGAGAGATGTCTGAGTGCCTGTTTTAGGATCGGGCCTAAATGGGCAATCGGACATCCTTCTCACAATGCAGGACTGCTGGCTCCCAACTGCTCACCTGCCTGCCTGCCTGATTGCCCCTAACTGCCAGCCTGGTCACCCCTAACTGCCCTGCCCTGCAGGCCTGGATTGCCCCCCCACCACCACCACAACTGCCCTTCCCTGCAAGCCAGATCACTCCAACTGGCCTCCCCTGCTGGCCATCTGGTGGTGGCCATCTTGTGTCCACATGTGGGCAGGATCTTTTGACCGCATGGAGGCAGTCATCTTGTGTGTTGGAATGATGGTCAATCTGCATATTACTCTTTTATTAGACAGGATAGAGGCCTGGTGCATGGGTCGGGGCCAGCTGGTTTTCCCTGAAGAGTGTCCTGGATCAGTGTGGGTGTTTCCTTGGGGTATGGGGTGGCCTGGGTAAGGGGCCTGGTTGATTTCCACCCCCTGGAGACCCAAGCAGAGGCCCTGGTATCTGGGATTTATTTATCTTCTACAATTGAAACTTTGTAGCCTGGAGCGGAGTCAAGCCTTCTGCTTGCAGAGCCATTGAAACTTCATTGTTTTAAGCAGAGTCCTGGGCCAGCCAGGGTGTGTGAAAAGCTTGGCTACCTCCATCACCCAGGGCAACCCAAGCCTCCCTCCTGCTTTCTCTATGGTCATAGCCATCATGGTTGGGTTAATTTGCATACTTGCTCTGATTGGCTGGTAGGCATGGCTAGTGGGTGTGGCTTATAGGTATAGAGGAGGTATGGTCAATTTGCATATTACTCTTTTATTAGATAGGATTGTTGTTAATTTCTTACTGTGTCTAATTTATAAATGAAGCTTTATCATAGGTATATATGTGTAGAAAAATAATGATATGTATAAAGTTTGGTATTATCCATGGTTTTAGACATCACTGGGGGGTCTTGGAATATACCTCTCACAGATAAGTGAGGACTACTGTAATGGTGTATAGACCAGCATTTCTCAAACCCTTTGGTCTTGCGAACACTCTACACTCTGTAATTATTGAGAACCCCCAAAAGCTTTCGTTTTTATGGGTTACACCTATCAATAGTAATCAAATTAAAAATTAAAACAGAACTTTTTAAAAATAGTCATTAATGCATTAAAAATATATTACAGACAACATAAATAACATGGCTTTTTGTGTGTGTATATGTGAAAAACAATTATATTTTCCAAAACAGAAGTTTGGTTTTTTGTGGGTTTTTTTTTTTTGAGGTTAATGAAAATGCTCTGATATTGATTGTGGTGATGAACACAACTCTGTGAATATACTAAAGGCCATGGAATTATATACCTTAAGTGGATGAATTTTCTGGTATATGAATTAAATTTCAATAAGATAGTTAAAAAAGACAAAATAGTAAGCACTGGGTGTTTAATATATATATTTATGAGATGATTAAAATACTAAATTGTAAACATTTATTGAACAATTAAAACTAATTTCCTAATCTCACTCTCCTCTCAAACACAAACCCCAAAAAACCACTCCCCCAAAAAAGAATTGAAGCTATTTTCCTTGGGGTTAAGAGTTGAGCCATAGAGATGAGATTTCCTACCTTTCCTCGTAGAAATAAAATAATAAGATTATATTTCTTTTCCCCCCTCCTCTTTTTTAAAGTTAATTGAGGTATGATTTACATACAATATAATCTATCCATTTTAAGTATACAACTCAATAATTTTATAAATTTATACAGTTATCCCAAATTCTCATTTCACTTTTAGAACATTTCATCTCCCCCAAATGTTCTGTAGTATCACTATGAAGTCAATTGCTGCTTCTACCCCAAATCCACTTATCTGCTTTTGTGTCTCTATACTTCTGATTTTTTAAAATATATGTTTTTATTTATTTTAGAGAGAGAGGAAAGGAAATGGATATAGAGATTGAAACATCAGTCAGCTGCCTCCTACTTACCCCTTGTTGGGGATCGGTCCACAACCTGGGCATGTGCCCTAATGGAAATTGTACCTCAAACATGGGTCAATGTTCTACCACTGAGCCACGCCCGCCAGGCTCTATACTTCTGACTTTAAAAAAAATTATATATTTTTTATGGGGTGTTTTTCTCGTTTTGTTTTGTTGGCGTTTTTTATAATATACATTCTAATGAGTAGAGATTGTTATCTCGGTGTATGTTTTATTTGCATTTCTCTAACAATTAGTATTGTTGAGCCTATTTTCATGGGCTTATTGGCCATTTGTGTACCTTCTTTGGAGAAGTGTCTTTTTAAATCCTTTGTCCATTTTTCAAAGTTGGACTTTCTGGTTTTTATTGTTGTCTTTTTATTATTGAGTTAAGAGTTCTTTAAGTATTCTAGAGTCAAGTCTCTTACGGATATACTAGAGGCCTGATGCACAGATTTGTGCACAGTGAAAGGAAATGAATTAGAAGTGGCCAGTGGGGCAGGACTGGGCAAGATGGGTTAGACACGCCCTGAAGCCAACCTCCTGAGGTCCCTCCCTGGTTGGCTGCACCTGGAGCAGCACCAGGGCTCGAAGGGCATCTGCAGAGTGAGAGAGGTCCCTCTGGCAGGTGGAGTCCCTTGGCCTGGCTTATTTCACATAGCATCATACTCTCCAGGTCCATTCAAACTGTCCCAAAAGAAAATATTTCCTTCTTTATTATGTCTGCGTATTTTATTCTGAAAATGTAAGAAAGCTTACTTATTCACTCATCTACTGATGAGCTGCTTCCAAATCTTGGCTATTGTACATAAAAGCTGCAGTGATCATAGGAGTTAATATAATTTTTTGAATTAGCATATTGGGTTTCTTCACATATATTCTCAATGGATGCTGGGTCATAAAGCAGTTCCATTTCTATTTTTTTTTTAGGTAACTTCATGCTGCTTTTCACAGTGGATGCACCAATCTGCATTCCCACCAACAGTGGACAAAGGTTCATTTTTTTTCACATCCTCGACAATGCTTATGTTTGTTGATTTATTGATAATAGCCATTCTGACAAATGGGAGATGATATCTCCTTGTGGCTTAAATTTGCATTTCTCTGATGATTAGTGATGTTGAGCATCTTTTCATATGTCTATCGACCATCTGTTTGTCCTTTTTGGAGAGGTGCCTATTTAGGTTCTTTGCTCATTTTAAAATTGAACTGTTTGGGGGGTTTTTTGATGTTAAGTTGTGTACATTCTTTATAAATTTGGGGTATTAATCCCTTGTCAGATGGATCATTGGCGAACATGTACTCCCATTCAGTGGGCTGTCTTTTCACTTTGTTGGTGGTTTCTTTTGCTGTGCACAAACTTTCCAGTTTGATATAGTCCCAATTTGTTTATTATTTTCTCGTTTCCCTTGCCAGAAGTGACATATCAGAAAAAATATTCCTATGAGAAAGGTCCAAGAAGAATTTTGATGTGGCTTCTTCTATAAATACTTGCTTATAAGACTTCTCTTCAGCTAATCTTTCGTGGTTATTCAGGTTGCTTGCCCTTTATTTTAGTTGTAATTCCAGTTTGGTCCTGGGCGGAAGTGACTGTAACATCCTTCTACTCTATTGCCATCCTGTTAACATGGGCTTCATTTCTTGGTTAACAGAGAAACACCTTCAGATTAAGAAATTTCCATTTATTCTGAAATTCTTACTTATAACCCAAAGATGAAGTTAAAAGTTTGATTCAACTTGTTTTAAAGATCTCAGATGTTAAGACTAGAATTCATTTGAATATCTTATGTAAGTACATGTACATTCAGATTAAGAAGGACCAGAAATATGAATATACTGGCAGGATGGTACAGCTTCCTGGAAGTGCAGCTGGAGTAAGAGAGGTCCTGAGGTCACAGGAAGGTCACAGAAGCCAATAGCCTGTCCCACAGTGACACTCTGGTGACATTGGGCAAGGTTGTTTTCTTTTTCACACCTCGGTACACCTCAGTTGCTATGTTTAATAACAGTTTATACAGTGGTTTCAGAATAGTTTCCAAACTGAGGTTCCCATACTCCATTAGTAGACAAACTACTATAAAAAGAAAATACAAGAACTTCTATTTGTTTAGTCATATCACCCTTTTAATTTTTGTTTATGCTTTATAACTACAGATAATATAACATGATGGTGGTATAATTGCATACTTAATAATAAGTTGGCAAATACAATTTGTTGGTTCATGGTCAAACAATTTTTTACTGATGGAGACTATTGACTGACTTAATTCACTGCTTAGCAGGTAGTAAATGCTCAGTAAATGTTAGTTATCATCAAATTAATATTTGTAATTGTTATGTCATTATGAGTAAGTGTAAAGGGATCGGTTATGCTTCTTTGGTTTATTGTCTTGCCACTGTTGATGCGATTGTGAAGCACACAAAAGTCAAAGATCACAATTATCAGAACAAATGACACATCAACTCAACCACAAAGAAATGACACTTTAAATATCATCAATTAAAAGTACGTGAAAATATTATGGTCAATAAAGAAGGAAAGTAGATTTTAATTTTCATGTCCTTAGAGTGTAGGCAGTTGGCACCCTAAAAGATAATTTGCTATTGACCAGGCTTAAGTTGTGCAGGAGCCACTTGTTTTTTTCTGATTTTAAAATCTCCACTCCTGTGAAGCACAGGATTCCCAAATTGTGGGAATTCAAGACATCTCTTGGTTCTTCAGGGCGGCCAGGTCCAAGAATTGGGCGTTGAATCTGGGAACATCCTTCTCCAGCCCAGCCTGTTTCCCTGCCATTCTTCGCGAGAACTGTGTGTATGGCACCAGACTTACTTTCCCAGAAGTGCTTCTGGGACCTCAGTCTGCACAAAGGGGCTGTTAAATGTGTTTCCCTCCCTGCTGGCTCAGCTTACTCCTGGGCCTCAGGTCACATCCAGCTCATAGTTCCTATCAACTTTTCCCAAAGGACCCCTGGGCTCCTGCAGGAGCCAGCACTTCCCTGGAACAGGAAGTTCTATTTACACTGTCTTGGAGCCTGGTGCTCATCCATAAAAGGGAAAAGAGTCCTTTAGGAAAAGGGCAGGGTGCTTGGAAACTCTTTAAAAGTGAAAGCTTTGCAGCCAGTTTCTGTTGTTGTACACTGTTGGTTGGTACAGTTTTTCAGAATACAAAAACACATGCTCTTTGGACTGGCTGAACAGTAATTTGGGAAGCGGAGATTATAATAAAGAAAAGATTTGGGGAGAATGTCATGTGAACCCTCCAGAGTGCACACTGAGAGCGGTGATTGCTTTCTTTGGTCTTCTAGACCATAATTCCATGCATACATACTGGCTTACGCATGATTTATCCAATCATTCTTTAAATGAGGAAGAAAAGCTATCTGGACTTTGCAATATCATAATGTTTAGCTTTATGAATGGTTGCTACTAATTTCCTAGGCTGGTATATAGCATGCTTTTAGTCATAATTTAAATTATTAAAAATTGTTAATTATACTTACTATAAGTGATAATTATGAACAATTAGTATTATTTTATGAAGAGTTAAGAGCATTAGATATATAGAAACTCATTTAAACCTCTTGATATCCTTGTGAATTAAATACTATGAGAATTCCCAGTGCACAAATGACACAAAGAGGCTAAATAACTTGGCTGAAGTCATGATAAGTAGTGAAATCAGAACCTAAGGCCTGGAAATCTAGTCCCATAGACTGATGCCCCAACCATTATATTCCACTGCCTCTTATACTCTACCTGTGTCCTAAGCAATTTCAATATATTAGCATGTTTAATGTAAATAACACAAACAAATGTGGCAAGTTTCATGAACTAAAATATCCCATCTTTTTGTATTTATTCATTCCCTGCTAATACCTGGGACCATCACTAGATTAAATATAAAATTTTATTATGGTGGTATATTTGCATACTTAATATTAAATTAGCAAACGCAATTTGTTGGTTCATGATCAAACAATTTTTTACTGATGGAGACTATTGATTGACTTAGTTTACTGCTTAGCACATGGCAAATGCTCAGTAAACGTTAGTTATCATCAAGTTAATATTTATCATTGTTATAATATCATTATGAGTAAATGATTCTGATGTTGTTGGCACTGGAGAAATAGGCTAGAAGCCAGCATCCTCGTGCATTGCTGGTCAGAGATCCCCATCTATCCAGCCATATCTGCCCTTCCTTGTCCATCAGCACTTCCACCCCAGCTGTGCAGCCCCACATCGCATGAGGTTCCCTGCACATCACTCCTGCAATAGGATCCCCACAGCCATGTGTTTTCGCTGCCTGGAACATGCTCCCCCACCTTCAGCCACTCCAGTTCACCATTTAAACCCCAGTTTAGGCATCACCTCTCCTGCCCACTATAGAGAAGGTTAATCTTTCCTTCTTCCTTTGTGCTCCTTGGTCCCCATTGGCTTCACTTATTGCTTGTAGCTGGGCACATCACCATATCTTTTTTTTTTTTTTTTACCGTGCCAGCCTGTAGGTCCGTGAGAACAGAACTGTGTCTTATGCAACTATGAAGTGCCATCACTTAACTGGTGCCTCACACAGTATAGAGTTGGTAGATGTGGAGTTGATTTGTTAACTGATTGTATCCTCTTCTATGGAAGTTCCTTTCCCAAACCTGCAAGCCTCTGCCATGAGGACTGCCTCTGGGAAACACCCAGGAGACTGAGAGGTGGCTTTGGGTTCCAGCAATCTGGAAGTTATTGGTGATTCTAGTAGGAGCCATATTGGAATAAGATTGGAAGGAACTAGATGATGGAAAGCAACAAGGAAGCAATAGACAACCCACTGGGAAAATCTGATTAGGAATGGTAGTAACCAATGGCTAAGGGATACAAGGTTAAAGGGCAGGGCGGGGGAGGGATTGTGTTACTTGTCTAGCTGTTGCTGTTACTGTTAAGATGACAGAAATCTTTGTATATTGAAGGGCAGCGGAAATGGGTAGAAAGGTAGAAAGAAAAGATGAAAGCAATAACTGGTAGCCCAAGGTTTGGGAGAAAGCAGGAAGTAATCACTTCCCTTCATAATCAGATCCCTCAAATGAGTTGTCTATAGCTGTCTGGTTGCTTTCTTTATAGTTCCTCTTCATCTCCCTTCAATATGGTGTTTATTGGGGTCACTAATGATCCCCACATTGCTGGAACCATAAGCCACTTCTCAGTATGTTCAGGTTCAAAGCAGGATGGAAAACAAACCTTTTTAAAAAGGGAATGGCCACTCCACTGTCTCAAGAAAGGAAAACTGGGGCTGATGCAGGTGGTGGTGGAGATTTGGTGGCAAGGAATCAAGGGAGGTCTTGCCTGGTATTTCTTTGTGTGTGTGTGTGTTTTTCTGAAATAGGAAGCAAAGCCATTGGGGAAGCAATGGGACATAATGAGCTTGAAGGAGATAGAAAATGTTTGAGCCGAAACCGATTTGGCTCAGTGGATAGAGCATCAGCCTTCGGACTAAAAGGTCCAGGGTTCGATTCTGGTCAAGGGCATGTACCTTGGTTGCAGGCATGTCTCCAGTAGGGGGTGTGCAGGAGGCAGCTGCTCGAAGTTTTTCTCTCATCAATGTTTCTAACTCTCTATCTCTCCCCCTTCCTCTCTGTAAAAAATAAACAAAATATATTTTTAAAAAATGTTTGAAAAGCTTTTGCAGAGGGCTGGAGAACGAGCAGATCAGAGGACACTGAGGTTGTCAGAAACAGGGAGCCTCCCGTGTGCTTGGTGATCAAGGGTAGATAATGATACCAACTGCCCAGCTGGGGAACTTCCCCCCAGCAGTGCCCAGCTGCCTGGTGCAAGGACAGAGAATGAGTAGAGTTCATTCAGATTCAAGTTTGCCAGGCATGTGCAACAAAAGGAGTGCGCCTGAAATTAGTGTGCTTGGAAGCATGTGGTTGGCATGATGGGCCCCAGAATCCAACTTCAACATTAGGAAAGTTCAAAGAGGAGGAGCCTGTGAATAGGGAGGAAGTGGGAGGGGGGTACAGAAGTCAACAGAGGTAGTAGGATAGTTGCGGTGGGAATCTTTGCGCAAGAAGCTGTAGTGACTGGCTTGGTGGCCAGCAAGGAGGATGTTTGAATTTGTGATTTTTGGAGGTGGAACGGTTTCAAGAGATAACATATTTCAGACTTCACATTCTGCACCGTGAGAACGGGAAGCGGTGGCCCAGCAGAGAATAAGGTCATTGGGTTAAACAGCTAAGAGGTCACAGAGTCGGATATGTCTAGAATGAAGACAAATGTAAGGATAAAGATGAAGAATCAGGTTCCAGAGTCTGTAATAAATGGCAGTGAGTGTCTAGGAGAGGGCTTAGCGAAACCTTCAGTCGTCCTAATTTGTAAAGCTCAATTATTTTGGTGAATGAGAGGAGGTACAAGCTGATCTTAAAATGTCTTGGTTGTCAAATTCCCATTTAGGGTACATATACTTTTAAAAGTACCTACTAAGTATTTAGTATTTATTAGTGCCATGAAAATACTTAGAAGGAATAGATGTTGAGAAAAACATCAGATATGTTTGTAGAAGTTATAGTAAAAAACAACAACAAGTACTCAAGTCACATTCTACAGTTGTCTCAGACATTGTAGTCTGAACAGCCTCCAGGGATTGGGGCATTAGCATCCTCACTTATATTTCTTTTGCCCAGCTCTGAAGCAAATGTGGGGTCTATGGTCCCGCATGTCCCAGGTTTCATTAAACTGCTCAGAAGAGAGTTGCTCTGGGTTTGCGCAGCTAGCAGCCAGCTAGGCAACCCTCCACTGATAAGCTCACCTTTTTCTGACAAAGTGGCCAAAATGGGTTCTTCTAGCATTACTGTAGACTTTTTGTTCCTCCTAAGCCTCTTTCTCCTCCAAGACTATCTTCTTATGTCCCTAACAATAACAACTAATGCATTTGAGCTCCAGGCATTGCTCTGAGCGCTTTACATGTGTTATTTTATTTAACCCACACTCTAAAGCCACACTGCAAGGTTCTGTTATTATTATCCTCATTTTTAGATGAAGAATCTGAGGCACAGATAGTTATGTTCCCATTTGTCGTCAAAGACTGTACTTCTTGTCTCCCTTCGAATATGGCACCACCATCCCCTCTGGGGAGACCCAGGTCACATCCTCCATTTCTCTTGCTCTCATCACTCCCCACCTCCACCAGTCACCACTGTCCAGTCCGCCTCCCTCAGGCATTGCTCCCTAGCATCCTGGGTCAGGCTCCAGCCCTCCTCAGTCTGAGTCTCTAACCTGTCTTCCTTCTAAACCCAAATCCTAGGCCCGGCAGAGGAGGCTTTAAATTCCTTAGCACACATGCCAGGTTGACCCTCCTATCAGTATTCTCACCTTTTTGTGTCTCCCCCACAATCTCCAAGCTTTATACTTTATACTGAACTGAATTCTTTTCAGGCAGCACATACTCTGTCTCTCCCAAGGCTGTGTCTCGGTCCCCTCTGCCTGCAGTTCCTTTTGGTTTTCTATCTTTGCAGCAGCATCTTCTTCCTCTTGGCCATGTTTAGCAAGTTTCTCTTCATCTTTCATGACTCGGGTTCCTAAAACCAACTCAGAAGTGATCCCCCATCCCCAAGACCCCCATAGTATTCAACTCGCTGAAGTGGAATTCCCTATTTAAATGTCTGTCTCCGCCCCTGACTGCCAGCTCCTTGAGGACAAGAACATGTGTCATTCAGCACCATGTTCCCAGTGCCTAGCTATGTATTTAGGATCTGTCGTCTTTTTTAGATGCAAAGGTTTTACTTTTAAAAAACCTAGACAAATCACAAAAGTCATTACTCGGGGGAAACTTTTGAAGTAGTGGTTCTCAACCTTCCTAATGCCGCGACCCTTTAATACAGTTCCTCATGTTGTGGTGACCCCCAACCATAAAATTATTTTCGTTGCTACTTCATAACTGTAATTTTTGCTACTGTTATGAGTCGCAATGTAAATATCTGATATGCGGAATGTATTTTCATTGTTACAAATTGAACATAATTAAAGCATAGTGATAATCCCAATTAGATATTGTGAAATATTTATTTCTAATTACAAATAAATGAAATTTTGCCTTGAAGTATGGTGTAGCATGGGTAACAGTCTTAATATAACAACAGTAAACGACATTACTACATTTTCCGATGGTTTCAGGCGACCCCTGTAAAAGGCTCGTTTGACTCCCAAAGGGGTCGCGACCCACAGATTGAGAACCACGGTTTTGAAGCCTAGTGTTTTTCTATTAGACTAGCAAATGCTTCTGTTTCATGAAGGACTAAGCATAGTTGCTGCTTTTTCATCTCACCTCGCTGATCAAAAAAAGAAAGAAAGAAAAACCAACATTTGACAACCTTGGAGACTCCCCTGACTGCTATTTCCTGAAATTTGTCAGTGGCCATTGATGCTCCTATTTGAATTTCCCTCTTCCAAAATAGTGTCTGTTGGCAGGCATGCCCTCCAGTAATGAGGAGGCTCGGTTCTCACCAGGGTTTCCTCTCAGTGAGGGGACCCAAGGTTAAACCGTCATCTAGTGATGTCTAGAGCCAAGCTTTCAAAGATTCCGTGATTAAGGGAAATCTTCTTCAGCTAGACGACTTTTTCCTAACTTTCCTGTTGGCAGAAATACTCCTCCTGAAATAAATTGCTCACTCTGGGCGTGAAAATCAAGGGAAAATGTTAGGAGATATTTATTTAAGATATTACTGCTGATTTGTCATTATAATTTACTTAAGGAAACATTCCTGAGCTACTTTTGAAAAGTCACTTGCTCATAAACAATGTCAGTTTTGGTGAAGGATCATAATTATGTAACACACTAATTATTGAGAATTATTTGATTAGCTAAAACTTAGATTTGCAACATGATCTGAAATAGCGTTATCTAAGCAGGTTTTAATTTGGGGTGACTGCATATGTGTCTGTTCTTACTCCTGTTTGTTAATAATAAAAATTAGTGAGAAGTTAATTGTAAGTTGTTTAAAATTCAATTTATTACATGTTGACTTGGCCATTTCTCAATTGTGTGAGTAAAAATATAGCTAGAAAGTTAGACATTCAGATTAATCAAAGATGAACTTCCTTTGTAATATTTATTCAGCAAAATAAAATTTTTGTGGCTTTTTATTTGAAACTGGATTTTATACTTAAACATATTTGCCATGTCATATACACTTCTTGATTTTTAATATTAAAATGAACACAGAGACTTTTTCTGTTTTTGATATATATGTCCTGAAACCAGAAAAACTACTCAGATTTCCAAGACCCTCTACTAAAGTTGCACTTTTACATGGCATATAAAGTTATTATTCTTTATTTTTAAGTTTAATTTGATGATGGCATTGAGAAGACATACATTTGATTCTGTATCTAATTGAATGGATCTAATAATTTGTAAAATGTTTAAAGATTTACCCAAGTAATTTTTGAGTACATCAAAAGTAATTGATTTGCCCCTGAATTTATTCCATGTGTTATTAATAATATTATAATCACAGTCCTCTTTAATCTTTATTGAGAATTTTCTATCTTCTGACACTGTTCTTATGCTTTATATTTATCATTTCATTTAATCTTTTTTTTTTAAATGTATTTTATTGACTTTTTACAGAGAGGAAGGGAGAGAGATAGAAAGAAACGTCAATGAGAAAGAGACATCGATCAGCTGCATCCTGCGCCCCACAGTGGAGATGTGCCCGCAAGCAAGGTACATGCCCCCAATCGGAATCGAACCTGGGACCTTTCAGTCCGCAAGCAGATGCTCTATCCACTGAGCCAAACCGGTCTCGGCTCATTTAATCTTTTCATTAGACCTGTGGGATGGTACAATCATGATCCCCAATTTACAGATGAGGAAACACACAGAGAACTTAAGAAACACAGAGCTAATGTGTGATAAAGCTAGCACACTACAAGGATCGAACCTGGGTGTCTCCTTAATTTCATAATAGCTACTTAAGAGGCAGAAGCTGAACACCTGCAGGGCCTATGAAATGGGACATTTCCATTTTTCTGGTCCCTCGTGGCGTGATGGTTCCATGTCAACAACAGCACATCGAAGCGATTTTGATGCAAAGTCTCTGAAACTGCTGAACGTTCACTTCCTTGGGAACAAGACTTCGACCCTCTCTGCTCCACACCCTCCATCTTTTTGTCTGAGGAGCTTCCAGGGGCGAGGTTCTACCAACTACACAGAGAGCTGAGCTCTGAGCTCCGCCCAAAGAGATGAGAGAGTTTGGCCAAGAAAACCTGGTGCTAACTGGAGTCTACCCAATTTTCAATGAAAAATAACTTTGCGACTGAACATTAATCTTTCACCACTTTGATGAAGTAGAATTTAGACAGAACATCACAGGATTTCCTGACTTTACCTTGCCCTCTGAAGGATAATGTTCCGTCTTACTACAGCTGAATGGACCAACTCTCTCTAATGAAACTCTTGAACTTTCTTGGCTTTTGAAAAGTTGTTGGAGGGCCATGTTCAAAGATTCTAAAGTTTATTTTCTTTTCAGAGCCTAAGCTAATATCACCATTTAAATCTGTGGAAGATTCTGGCAGATAGCTAACGCCAAGATGAGCGAGGTAGTGCCTTCCTCCCAGGTTTTTAGTGAGCTGTAAGTGGTATAATGAATATATGTGGATGGCTGAGCTTACCTTAAACCTTGTGTAAGAGAGCCCATCTGTTCAATACACTTTAAAAAAGCATTTTGTGGAAATTAGGAATTATAACATTTATAAGCTTTCCCCACTAGAATCCTAACTTTATTACTAGTTTTTTGTTTGCTTGCTTACCTATGCATATGAGACATTCAGTTCAAAAAAATTATTCAAATTTTAGAGCTCTGACAATCCAAAAAGAAACTTCTATTTAGACTCCTTTTAAACTAAATTCCAATAAGAACAAATAAAACTTGTATTTGCATTAAGTATCTTCTTTGCATAAATATTATATTATATTGATTTAAGTATAATTTGAATGAGATATTTAGAATACAGGGATTTCACTCTACTAAAAATTTCAAAGAGTAGCATCACAATGGTCTCATTTATTTAATATTAGCCTTGAAAGTGGGGTTAATTTTGAATGATTTAAAAGCAAAATTACATATGTATAACATGTGTAGTACAGAAAACACTAATATTTAAAACATCAACTCCTAAGGAAACCAAGATGGCGGCATAGGTAAACACCTAAACTGCTGCAACACACAATAATTTCAAAACTACAACTAAAAGACAAAATGGACATCATCCAGAACCATAGGAAGGCTGACTGAGTGGAAATTCTACAACTAGAAGGAAAGGGAAAAGCACACTGAGACTCAGAGGCAGAGGTACTGAGATGTATGTGCAGAAGACTGGCAACTGAGTGCATGGCTGGCTTTCTCAAGCGGGAGGGAGACAAAAGCTCCTGACTGTTCTGAACTCCAGTTCTGGGTGAGACTAACCCAGACTCATTTGGAGAGAAACTGGACTGTCTGGCAGTGGGCAGAACTCAAGGGTAGCTTTCTCTCAAAGGTCCTTGCAGAGATTACCACAGGACACTGAGACACAGGGGCCTATTAGGGCAGGGCTGATGGGAAACCAATTCTGACTGCTCCGCCCTGAGACTCCGCCCCATCCAAGCTGAGCTCAGAGGCTTTTGCAATTTTGCAAGTCTTGTCTCATAAGACTGGCTCCAGCACAGAAGTTCTCCCGGCGTAGACACAGCTGATCCTCACAGACAATTGGCTTGGAGGTCAATTTCCCCCAGTGATACCAACAACAATCAATACTTAACTACAATAAGGCTGAACACACAATCCACAAAGGGGTGGACCAAGAGAGTCCACCTCAGGTAACTGGGAAAACTGAGCCACTGGGCCATATAGATCACCTAGCCCACAAAGCTACTCTACCAACTCAGGGAAGCAGTGAAAATGTGGAGACAAAGAAACAGATTACAAACAAAAGAAATGGAGGAAAACAAATGACTGGGTATAAAGTTCAAAACCATGGTTATAAGGTTTTTTTAAGAATTTCCTAGAAAAGATGGATAAATTTAGCGAAACCCAAGAGGAGATGAAAAAGGACCAACTAGAAATTAAACATATATTGACTGAAATAAAAAATATTATACAGAGACCTAACAGCAGACTAGAGGAATACAAGAATGAAGTCAAATACTTGAAATACAAAGAAACAGAAAACACTCAACTGGAAAAGAAAAAAGAAAAAAGAATCCAAAAATTTGAAGATAGTGTAAAGAGCCCTGGGACAACTTCAAGTGTACCAACATCAGAATTATGGGGGTGCCAGAAGAAGAGAGAGAGCAAGATGGGGGTGCCAGAAGAAGAGAGAGAGCAAGATACTGAAAACCTACTGGAAGAAATAATGACTGAAAACTTCCCCCACCTGGTGAAAGAAATAGACTTACAAGTCCAGGAAGCACACAGAACCCCAAACAAAAGGAATCCAAAGAGGATCACACCAAGACACATCATAATTAAAATACCAAGAGCAAAAGATAAAGAAAGAATATTAAGTTAGTTACCTATAAGGGAGCACCCATACAATTGTCAGCTGATTTCTCAACAGAAACTATGCAGGCCAGATGGGAGTGGCAAGAAATATTCAAAGTGATGAGTAGCAAGAACCTACAACTAAGATTACTCTACCCAGCAAAGCTATCATTCAGAATTGAAGGGCAGATAAAAAGCTTCACAGATAAGTAAACACTAAAGGAGTTCATCACCACCAAATCAGTTCTATATGAAATGCTAAAAGGTATTCTTTAAGAAGAGGAAGAAGAAAAAGTAAGATAAAAATTATGAACAACAAATAGATATCTATCAACTAGTGAATCTAAACATCAAGTAAATAAATCTGATGAACGGAATAAACTGGTGAATATAATAGAATCAGGGGCATAGAAAGGGAATGGATTGACAATTCTCAGTGGGAAAGAGGTGTAGGGGGTGTGGGAAGAGATTAAACAAAAATTGTATACCTATGGATGAGGACAGTGGGAAAGGGGGGAGGGGTAGTGAGTGGGGAAGGAACCAGGTGGAAGGGAGCTATGGGGGAAAAAGAGGAACAATTGTAATAATCTGAACAATGAAGATTTATTAAATTAAAAAAATAAAATAAAACACCAACTCCTAAAAGACTAAAGCATTAAATTAAACTACATGAGGAAATGTTGAAGAAATTGGCATTATTAACAAGACTAATTGAGGACTGAGGACAAAGAACGGGACTGAATGCATTCTGCTTTTACAGGACTTCCAGGGACTAAAGAATTTGACAATAGTTTATACTAATAAGTTCTAAAACTTTACGTTAATCAATAGCCAAAGTTCATATTGCAGATTTAAAATATGCTTCACATTAAATAATTGTGATATAACAGAGCCAACTAGGACTGTGCAGAGGAAGCATACAAGCATTCTATATAGTTATTAATATTGTTCTATTTATATGAGGGTCTCCAGAGCTATTAATACTCAAGAACATATTACTGCCACAATTTCCTCACTCTATCTTAAAAATAACAAAACAGCCGAGACCGGTTTGGCTCAGTGGATAGAGCGTCGGCTTGTGGACTGAAAGGTCCCAGGTTCGATTCCGGTTGGGGGCATGTACCTTGCTTGCGGACACATCTCCACTGTGGGGCGTGCAGGAGGCAGCTGATCGATGTCTCTCTCTCATCGATGTTTCTGACTTTTTATCTCTCTCCCTTCCTCTCTGTAAAAAATCAATAAAATATATTAAAAAACAAACAAACAAACAAAAAAAACAGCACCAGCAGCTTATCTGTTCCTCACAGTTAATAAGGCCACATTTTAACACAATTTTGAGATTCAATTTCACATCCATCTCAAAACTACAATTTAAATGTCAAACAGAACCAAGTATTAGCAAAGATGTCTCACACTGAGATTTCTAATACACTGCTGCTAACAAAAAAAAAATTAATTCGATGATACCTAATACCTAAAGGCTTACTTTCAGGTGCTAAGAACACTTGGGCATTCCACTCCTAGATATTAACCTAATAAACATATGCCTCAGGAGACATGGACAAGAACATGTGTATTGGCATTGTTTGTCATACACTAATACTGGAAATAGCCCAAATTTCCATCGACAAAAGAATGGATCAATAACATAATACAAGTATCATACTTGTTGAGTACTACTACAGAGGTTGAAATTAGTTAAAATTCATGTACTAATATTCCATGTTTCTAATTGAATAATGTTGTTTTATCCAAGTTCATTAACTTAAAAGGTTTCAAAAGGCTATGTACAGCAAAGAAAACTATCAAGAAAGTGAAAAGATGGCCAACAAATTGGGAGAAAATATTTGAAAAGGACATATATATCTGATAAAGGACATATCTATAATATAGAAAGAATTCAGAAGAGTGCCTTCAGTGGTTCTAGGTCTGTCTTTTGCTTCAATAGTGTTTGGATGGAACAGACTCAGGGACACCCTTTCTTCCAGCCTCGGACCACCCTCCAGCATCTTATCCAGTCACCACCTTCAGAACCCCCTCTGAGACCAGCCAACACACGGGTTATTTTTCTATCTGAACTCATTGCCGAACAACCATGAGCTCCCATATTCGTCAGCATTATTCCACCCAAGCAGAGGGTGCTGTCAACCGCTTGGCCAGCTTGCATCTGCGGGCTCCCACACCTACCTCTCTCTGGGATTCTATTTTCACGGGGACAGTGTCTCTGGAGGACTGCGGCGACTTCTTCAGGGAGTTGGGGGAGAAGAAGCTTGAGGGCACAGGGCACCTCTTAAAGATGCAAAACCAATGGGGTGGCTGCATTCCCTTCCAGGACATGCTGGAGGCTTCCCAAGATGAGCGGGCAAAACTCAGGATGCAGTGAAAGCCGCCCCAGCCTTGGAGAGGAACCTGAACCAGGCCCTTGTGGAGCTGCAGGCCCTGGGTTATACCCGCGCAGACTCTCATCCTGTGACTTCCTAGAGAAGCACTCAGGCGTGAGCAGGTGAAACTCATCAAGAAAATGGGCAACACCTGACTCACTTCTGCAGCCGGTGGCCTCCAGGCCGGACTGGGCAGTATCTCTTCAAAAGGCTCACCCTCAAGCAGGACTAGGAGCCTTTGGAGCCCAGAGGCCTTTGAGGGACCCCTCTGCATTCCCCTGGTGTCTGGCTTTTGCCTGAGCCTCTCCCCAAAACTACTAGCTATTCTTGAATCACGCTGAAGCCCTCTCCCATGCATTGGACCAAATGGAGACAATAAAGCTTTTTGCAAAAAGAAATTCTTATGCCCCAATAATAAAGACAAATAATTCAATTTTAAAAAAACGGACAAAGAATCTGATCAGGTATTTCTCAAAAAAAAGATATGCAAATAGTTAATAAGGACATGAAAAGGTATCAATAATCATTAGGGAAATACAAATCAAAACCACAATGAAATACCTCTTCACACATACTAGGAAGCCTTATAATCATAAACTTTGACAATATAAAGTGTTGACAAAGATGTGGGGAATTTGGAATCCTCCTACACTGCTGTTGGGAATGCAAATTGATGCAGTTTCTTTGATAAACAGCCTAGCAACTCCTCAAAATATTAAATAAGATTTATCATATGACCCCTCAACTCTATTCTAGGAATATATCCCCCCAAATTGAAATGTGTTCACACAAAAACACCTACAGAAATGTTTATATCAGCATTATTCGTAAGAGCCCAGAATAGAAAAAAATCCTAATATCCATCGACAGATGAATGAATACTGCCATATAATTGAATTAAAGGGAATGAGGTGCCAATATACACCACTACCTCAACATGAATGAACCATAAAAATGCTGTTAAGTGAAAGAAGTCAGACACAAAAGGTCACATATTGTATGGTCCCATTTATATAAAACTAGAGGCCCAATGCACAAAATTTGTACAAGGAGCTCGGCCCTAACAGCCTGGGCTTCATCTGGAAGGTCGTCCAGAAGGTCATTTGGCCGTCTGGTCTAATTAGCATATTATGCTTTTATTATTACAGATGACCAGAAAAGGTGACTCCATAGAGATAGAAAACAGATGCGTAGTTGTCTAGGTCTGGGAAGTTGAGGGGTGGAGGGGGAGAAGAGAAAGGAGGTATTTCTTAGAGGAAGATAATGAAAATGCTTTAAAGTCAGTTGTGATGATGGTTGTGCAATTCTGTGAATATGTTAAAAATGATTGAATTGTACACTTAAAATAGGTGAATTATATGGCATTGAACTATATCTTTGTAAATGTTATCAAAAGGTTATGTGCATTATAATACCACATACTCAAGTTTTAAAACATGCAAAATAGTATTACATATTGTACATACAAACACATGTTTGGGAACAAACAGGCAACAGTGGTATGCATCTATTGAAAAGCACACTGACTCATCAGAATAGATACCAACCTTTCCACAGCAGTGAGTACCTGAAGAACATCCATCCTACAGACAGGGGAAAGCTAACACCAAGTTCAGACAGCAATCCCTCTGTGCAGGGAGAGGGGAAGGGTGTCGGAGAGGGGACTCAAAAGTCAACTGTTTCTTTTAAAGAAAGCCTGAAGTGAATATCACAAAATGTTCAGATTTCATCAAAATTGGCTGGTGAGAACATGAAAACTTATTGTAGGACTCCTTATGCTTTTCTGTATGCCCGAAATACTTCACAGTTTAAAAAAATTCTACATTTCTAAGTCTGTCTCATTAAAGGCTATGACAGATGCCTTCTGTGGAGGCTGTTTGTTGCTGGTCATTCAACACTTGTCAGCATACTGCTTAGTTCAGGCTTAAAACCCTTCCCATTGCACAGACGCAAGGACCAGAGGGATCTTTAGGCACAAAAACGAGGGAGAAAAATCTGTTTAGGCACCTTAAAGGTGCACCAAGAGCTCCATTATTTGGAGCCATTGCCATCCAGTTCTCCTGAAAGAGTTGCACAGCAATAGCAGGAATTGCCATTGAGCACAAAGCAGAGGGTTTCCCCCTCCCCCTCCCCTCCTTCGTCACCCCCACCCTCAGCCCCATCTAGCCTGGTCCAGCACTCCACTGAAGTGGCACAGCTTGTAGCAAAGTCCAAGGCCGGCCACAAACTTCCTGACCCGGAAGCAGACGTTTTAAGAGCATTTCTGATAACTGTTAGATTAAACCCTTGATTTCTGGGAGCAGGTCGCTGGAACTTAACTTTTTGGCATAGGCACGTAGTTGGAAAGACTCGATCAGATATTTAACAACCTAATCGCAAGACTCCAAAGCCCTGAACACCAAACAATTTTTTTGTTTTAAAGGAGAGCCTCGTCTTTCTTGTCCTTTTGGACACATTGCTAGTACCGAGGTTTTAATGGTTTTTAAAAAATTTCTATAATGTACTCCAAGGGCTGTGTTTGAAAGTAGCATAACAGTTTAGATCAAATGTACAGTATATTGAAAGCAATTCCTGCATATGAAAAGCAAGCTCCTGCCTTCACAGTCACCCGGATTTGCCTCTCCTGCTGCAGTCTCCCGGTTTTATTGTACAAAGAGTCCAGGGATCGGAAAGAGGGAATGAGAATGAGATGGCGGGCCTACAGGAATAAATTGCATAGTGTGTGTGACGGTCGGATTTACTTTTAAGATGTTTCCATGTTCCCGGAGTAGAAGACGCTCCCCAGGCATTTGCCTACATTACATAAACTGTTTTGAGAGTTAATCCCTTTCCTCAGGTGACTCATGGCCTTGCAGGTCCTTCTAGAGGGGATAAAAATACAATGGATTACGGCATGCCACGTCTGCAATTCCCAAGGAAGAAGTGGCTTTAGACATGTATATTCTGAGCTTGGTGACCGAGCGCCAGTGAGTGTGTCCGAAGGCAGTTGGAAATCGGACAGTTTGTGCTGCAATGCAAGGACAGGAAACATTGCGAGGTTCTGCAACCGCGGTTGGCTTGAGATAATACCATTGTATAACGAGGCGCAGCGACCGCTCCCACCGCTGAGAGCCCGGGCCTGGCGTCTGGCTCCTTGGCTGCAGGCCAGGCTGAGGTCCTGCCGTCTGAAGGCAGGGTGTGCGTCCCCTCCCAGGCGCTGCACACACACAGTGCTGGCCACACCTCACCTTCCAGAGGAAATCTGGCCAGAAAGCCAGACTTCATGACTTCTCCTTTATGAGTCGTACCCACCCCCAGCCCTTGCCCGGGCTTTTGTTTTCCACTTGGTTGCAGTGGTGGTATTCACTCTGCACTCGGATGGGGATTTAAAGGCCCAGGCAGTAAAGGAGCTGCTGACAGGGTTATTGGGAAGATACTGTATCTCCTCGCAGTGCCTCGCAGCCTCCACTGTCAGCGTTGAACCCTTGCTCTTCACAGAAGCCCTAGCACTCATCACTTCCACCACCCGCCCTTCCCACAGAGCTGTTCCACCAGGCAGGAGCACTTACCAAGGACTATTCTAGACGGATTTAGCAGCAATATTGTTTGATTTTAACGGGACATTGTTCTAAACACACAAAAGAGTTCAAGGATGTGGCCATCAGGTTTTGTTCTTCTCCCCCCCTCGCCCCACCCCAAGTTGTCATGTTTCTCTGGGAAAATGGGATGAAAATGTTTGGGGACATTTCCACAATAAAACACTCTAAAAATTTTTTTTTTCAGATTTCCTTTCTAGTCCTGTCAAGATTATAATTCAAATCTGCAAAAGTCAGGAAATCCCAAATTTATGTTGACACTTTCCCCTTAAAACCCTCAGCAAATGATAAACAGGGTAAAAACTTCTATTTCAATTCGAAAGTTCCAAATATGGCACAGGTTACCAAATCCTTCCAGCGAAAAGGTGCTTCAGGGTGCGAAGCAAATCTTTCAGGCCAATCATTTTTCTAAATGATTTCTCAGCACAGAAGATGAAATGGGCATGTCGGGTAGGTAGGTGGGCGGCTAGATTTAAGTTTTGCAAATGGAAAGGAATTCTACCTAATGATGGGAGCAAATGAAAAAGTCGTGGAATTTATCCACGAGATCAGCAGATAAATGGCACCAACCCAGGGACTTTTCTGGGACACCCCCCCCCCCCCCGTGTCAGTTCACTCTCAAAGGTTCTCCAGCCCCAGTAGAACCCTCAGGCAGGGGCTTGGCTTCGCCGCAGGACAGGCACGGTTCCCACGGCCTAGCAGCTTCTGTCGCTGGGGCTGCGAGTTGTGGGATGAGAAGGGATTATTGGGTGTATCTCACAGCCTGTTTCCTCCTCTATAAATTGGAGGATGATCCGTGTATCTACCTCATGGGTTATTAAATGAGAAAATGCATGCTAGCACAAGAAAGTTCTAAAAATTCCTTTATGAAGATTCGTGAAATACCAATCTAGATAACAGTATTCACAGTGTTATGGAAAACAAGCATGGTCAGGAAGATGAGATTGTTTTTAAACAGACATTTCTAGGGCCACAGAAATGACTAATCACATGGACAGAGAAAGACAGTGAAAAAGCAAAACATGTGTCTTCTAGGTCCAGGGTGGGAAAGACCCTTCAGCTACAGATAAAACAGAAAAGCATGTGGTTTGCACATCATAATACACACACACACACACACACACACACACACAAAATGGGCCTCCTAAGAGACATAGCAAGCTACAGGGAAAAGATCTGTAGATTATAGAAAACCAGGTAAAGCAGGGCCCAGGGATAAAGCAAGGTCTCGCTCCTCTTCACCATCCTCTGCAAACCTGTGGTCCCTTGACCAGAGGCCTGAGACTGGGGAGAAGGCTGGCTAAGCTCCCGAGCACCAAGTGTTGACACCACACTGCTCCCACTGACACAGTCAGATGACCCAGGAAAATTAAGTCACTTTTTTTAGACTCTAGTATGGTAAGGAAATCTTGGAGGCAAATGTGCTATTTTTCATGTTAAAATAGAAAATAAAACCCACAAACATTAACTGGGTAGATCCGCTTAATTTTCCTATCTGTAAGGATATTATATCTACAAGTCGTCTGCCAGTACGGAACCAAGAAGACTGTGGGAAGAGGAAACCATTCCAGACCAATTTCATTTCCGTCTATGATAGACAGCGAGACCATGCAATAAAGGCAGAACAATGGCTGTGAAATTGGAGGAAGCGTGTGCCACCATCTGCTCACAGGACCAGGCTGGCTGCGTGGGAGCAGGCCTGCCAGCACCCAGGCCGGCCTTCCTCCTCGCCCACCAGATCCTGGTCCCTTCTCCCTCACACCTGTAGCTGGGGCTGCCTCTCCCGAGGTTGGCTTGCCTCACGCCATGTTTGCTTTTAGCCACATCTGTTGTTTTCTAAGTTGAAGTGGCAGCCAAGGTTCTGTGGAGAATTGAAGGCAGGATTTGGAGTCAGAACAATGATGAGTGTCTGATCCTGTCATTTACTTCTCGGTGGACTTAGGTGGGTTACTAGCCCCTTCTGACTGAGATAGCCTCTCTGATCCAATGGGGATCCAAACACCATCCTTTCATGATGACGTCTCGGACTAAAAGTCAAGGTCAGCTTAAGTCATGGTTCAATAAAGATTTGACTGTTTTTCCCCTAACTTCTGATCTCACATCTTTTCTAGCTCTGGGTTCTATCCTGGATCTAGATCCTTTTTGGAAGGTATATATATATTTAGGCTTCTAAAAACAGTCTAATAATGAACTTTGTTAGGCAACTGATTCTGTCCATGGGACACCACCATTCCCAGGTTTTAGTTAGAATTGGGAAACCAAGCCACAGTTCTGAGGCCCAGGAATGTCCACAAAAAGAAAGTATATGTGCCCATCAGTCAGTAAGCCACTTCAGAGACCTTCCTTTCCTTTCTTATTTTCTTCATCTCCTTTTTTGCCTCTTTTTAATTCCTAGGCCTTGATGTCCAGAATGAGGAAATTCACAGAGTCTATATACTTTCACTTGAGACCAAGATTATTTTCAAGACTAATGATCTGGGGGTTCAAATAACAACAGTATTTCAGTGCCGATTTAAATAACATTGGAGTCCCAAAGAGTTAAAGAGCAGTCCTCTCTGCTACTGTTGCCCGCTGCCAGAAGCTCAGCCTCTGTGCCCCTTGGCGTCTGACCCCGGGCTGACTTGGCCACACGTCACCCTTAATGTGGATACTCCTGGAAGTCCACAGAGCCGGTAAATATTTACCTGTGCAGGAGAGAGGAAATGGCGCTTTCTGCACAGGGTAAGTGATGAGGCAGCTCATTTCTCTGTGTTAATGATGTGAAACAAACAATGGCGCTGTGCAGGGATGGCACACTATCTGGTAGGTTCAGAGGAGGGAGAGTCCGATGGCCATGACCTCCAGGCTCCATTCTGCGCTCTTCGTAGCTCGGGGCAGGCTGCGTTCTGTCTGGTTCTCAGTTCTTTACTTCATCATGCTGCTCTCCACCCCCTAGAGGAGAGGACCTTAGAAATCACTGCAGGGACTTTTCTATTTTCCCCAAAGGGTTTAAGAATTAAATGTGTAAATTGCTTTCTTTTTATTCTCAGTCTGTCCACAACTTCTGTCTGGCAACTCTCGGGAAAGGAGAGTGGCGAGAAGATATGCTGAAATGATAAAGAAGCAAATATGCCTAGAAGTGGCAGCACTAGGCGGCTGGCAAAAGCCAAAAGTGTACAACACAAAGGTGAGGAAACTGCCCCCAGAAGGGAAACTTTGCTACTAAAGGAAGGGGGAAAGAATGGTTTCCTTAATTAACTCTTCAGATTTCTGTCCCACGATCCCGTTCAGTTTGGGTCAATAGTCTCGGCATACACATGGAATTGAGACACTGCATTTTCAGCACACCTGTGGGAATTACTTACCCCCTCAGGCACATTAAACTTGTCAGGATATCACAGTATTAGTTTATAGTAAATGACTTCTGATGGATTTGGGTAAAGGATAGACAAAAGTTCTTTGTTCTATACTTAGAATTTTTCTGTAAGTTTGATATTTTTCAGTAAAAAGCTTGTTTAAAAAAAAAATAGCACTTCAAAAAAAAAAAAAAGCACACCCATGGGCTGTGAAAAACAACCAAGACAGTTAGATAGTCATAGCATATGTGCATAAACCACATGATGCAGAGTGATACCTTTTCTTCTTGAACATCCATTCAACCAATTACTGGACTCCAGGGAGAGCCAGGCTTTTCTCTGATGGGGGGACTTGGCTATGAACAAGAGAGAAAGGGAGGGGCAAGCACAAGTCTTGCAAGATCCATAATGTGATCACTCTGAGTTCGGATGGTAATGTGTGCTGCCTAAATGAGCAGAGAGGAGGCAAGGGGACTCTCTGCAAGAGGCCGGGCTGTCAGGAAGACCTCTTATGGCACTGCCATCGGAGCAATTCCTGTTGGTGAAAAGACAGCTGAAGACCCAGGGTGAGCACCCAGCATGGGAGAATAGTGCATGCAGTGTATGTTCCTGAACAGGAACGAAGTCAAGGCTCGAGGGACAGCCAGAAGGCCAGTTGATTAATTAACATTTTGATTAATTAATAGAAGGAACCTAAAGAATATAACTAGTTCTACTCATCATTAAGTTAGAGGGCAAATATGCCTAGGGCATCTATTATCTATGTCACATAAATAGTTAGTGAGAGAGTAGGATTAGCTCTAAATTCTTTTGGTAGGTGGATCTTCTTTCAATGTCTTTTAGAACTAATTTCTCTATTTCTTGTTTCAGTTTCCCTAAGGACATCTTCCTTGCTAGGCTTCAAGACCTTGGGCGTGCAATCATGAGGAACTGGCCAAATTTCATCTGTAATGAGAGCAAACAAGAATTAAACAAGCAAACAGTAAACATCATATTGACTTAACCCAGTCACATTAGGTTAATTCTGAAGGGCACCTATTACTGGCTAGTGACATGGTTTAATGGAGTGAGTTGAAATTTCATCATATACTCATTGGGCAAGCAACATTCACATGCCCAAGTGTTGTTAATTAGTGATCCAGAATTGCCAGACAACAAGGAGGAGCCAAACTTCAGCAGAATTTAGGGGCAGCAGGGTATAAAGTGACCCTATCTTGGTTGACACTGTCTTCAAAGGTCTACTAATCCCAGTATCTATGTGAATTGTTTTATGAACCAAGATGAGTTACCAGCTGGGCTCGATGTAGATGGAAAATGCTCTAAAACAAATAGCGCTGGGATTTCTTGCTTATCATGATAAAATTAACATTTGTAGATAGGCTTCTGAAAAACCATCCTATTTATTTTATGACAGAATTAAATTGACACTAGAGGTGTAGAGAGAAGGAAACATTGCCTTTGTAAGTCAGGTGTCTGTAGACTTGCGTTGTGCCTGTGTTAAGCTAAGTTTGATTACCCAATCTAAAATATGGACATGCCTTGGCTGGTGTGGTTCAGTTGGTTGGAATGTCGTCCTGTGAGCACAGAAGGCTTATAGGTTTGATTCCCGAGCAGGACACATACCCAGGTTATGGGTTTGATTCCAGGTTGGGGGACATACTGGAATCAACCAATCAATGTTTCTTCTCTCACATTGATGTTTCTCTCTACCTTTCTCTCTCTCTTGAATCAAGGAAAAACACAACTTCAGCTGAGGATATAATTAAATAAATAAATAAGATATGGACAAATAGTCAATCTGTCTATATGGATTTTTTCCAAAAAATTATTTACATTTTATTCATGATTGAAATATTCAGGAAAATTGGATGTGCGCATGAAAATATTTTCCAGGAAATTTAGCTAATGTGAATTTGCTTCTCAAGTGAACAGAGATTTTCATTCCTCACCCAGGGCTGCGTGATGGCCACCTTAGTCCAAGATGATCACTGAACCGTGACAAAAAAAAAAAAATGTGCCTCGTATATAGTTAGTTATATTCAGTTATTGTGAAAATAATTTCCAGTTTATTTCCTGTACACAAGGGAAATATAATTATATAACTTATTAAATATAATAAATATCCGGGTGCAAAGCAATACAATAAACATTCCCCTAGTAAACTGGGTACAGGTATGGTTACCCACAGCCCACATACAACTGCTCTCTGGCTTCTGTGTTGGGATTTGAGAGGAATAGGAGATGGAGCTCCTCATGGGGTCAGAAGTAGTTTGGTAGATCTGAGAGATCCTTTGACAGGTCTGGAAAGAGAAGGTGACTGAAATCTATTGCTCTGAGACCAGAGTAAACTGCTTCTCTTTGTCCCCTCTCAGAGAAAAAGGAACAGGAAAGAGCAGAGAAGGGGAGTAAGTAGAGTGAAGAGGGCTCTTTTGGGGCCAAATTCTCAAGGTGTTATGCCCATCTACCATGCTGCACCCTAACAATTACATAAGCATGAAGAGTTGCTTTGATTATTAAACTAAACCCTGCACATTCCTTCCTTCTTTGTAGCTTATCAGACGTATCACCTAGTCATATGTACACAGCTCTAGAAACTAGAGACAACTGAGGAGATTTGCATGAAAATAACTTTCCTTATTGATAAGTGATAAGTAAGTGACTAGAACATGGCGAGGGGAAGGAGAGTAGATGAGGATATTGGCAGAATCAAATGAGAAATGTATGCCTGCTTTAAAGCAATTATCTGGGACGGAAAGGAGAGACTATATATCAAAGAGTAACAAGAAGTACCAGAATTTTATGACATGACCTGTTTTTAAAGGTTAGTCACTGACTTAACTCTAAAGGGGGATGGATTAAGCCAAGGCCACTTTAGCAGACTTTTGTTCTTCAGGTGATGGTTCAAAGTTGCGCTTCCCTTCCCCCCTCCCCGGATTTTAATTGGCCATTCTGTGAACATGGATAAGTAATGACATTTTTCTTGCATTCTTTCTCTTCACTTCGTGAAATTTCCTTGACCCTCTCTGCTCTTGTTTAACAATGAAATCAATGGCATCACTGCAACTTGAGGAGAGGAAAAGGAGTCTCTGAGGGGCTGCACGCTTTTTTTCTCAGAGGAAATTAATTTGGGTGTTCTTGAGTCAGTGCCTAAAAGTGTTGAGATTCCTATAGCAGATGGAGTCCTGGCGGTGTAGGCGACAAATCAAAGGCCCAGGAAGCATACGCTTTTCACCTAAAAAGACAAACCGCCTTCACAACAAACAATCCATCTCTCCCAATAAGAAACTGAGAAAGATAAGGGTTCTGCTTCACCTACATCCATGCATGGGCCTGGGAGTAAAAGTTTTCCATCTTAAACTCCAAGGACAGGTGTAAACAGAGGCTCAGAGCTTCCTGGGAGGCTGATTACAAAGAAGAACTAATCAGAAGCCTTTCATCTCTAACCCCTTACCTTTAGCTCTATACTGGGGCATGGAGGTGACAGGGCTTGTTCCTTTGTGCCCAAGGAAGCGACAGGCAGGCTGCTGATCAATATCCCCCTTTGGTAGTGTTTTCAGAACTTAGAAGAGGGATCAGAAAATGAAGCAGAAATCAATACTCAGGTCTGGTGAGGAGGTTATCGTCACATTAATTTTATTTCTAAAAAAGAAGAAACCAACAAAGACAAACCGATTACCTTTGCGATAACAAGGACATGAAGGTGCTTTCTAAAAAAGGGAGGAACTGAGAGTGTTGGGTTTTAGTCAGTTTAATTCCCAAGATCAAATGTGGTTAAGTTTCTCAGATTTGATACTGTCTGTGCTGTTCCCCATGCTTGATTTTCTAATCATCACTAGTTGGACAATAAGCTGTAACAGAAAAGCAAAGAAGAATTTCTAACAAGTCGAAGGCTTTAGGAATAGGTACTTCAATAGATAAATAGGGGCGTTTCGGAGAAACCAACAAAGCAATAAAGAGACTGGAGGGGTTGATTTATGGGGAAGATCATTCTTTTGATGTTTAGCTGGGCTGATCAATGATTCTTTTTTTCCTTTGGGGCATGGATTAGGGAACTGGAGAAGAGTAAAAGATTAAGATTAGTAACCTACAAATAGGTTAATTTCATAGATGAGACAGGAATTCCTTTCAAATTGGCCAACATAATGGGATAGATCTAAGAAATTAATTCAAAAAGTATTTACGTTACAAACTTTTGTCTCTCAGCTCTCTCTTATTATTTCTTATATTGGATATACATACATTCACTGGCTCTTTGTTAGTTTAAAATAGAAAAAAATTACAATTTAAATTTTTAATGGGAGGATGTTTGAAATATGAAAACAATTGCCTTTAAAAAACAATAAAAACTCACCCCATGAGATATTTAAAATCACATCAACACATGTTGTATCAGAGAGAGATGAAAGGACTGAATTTGTCTCTCCCATCTCTGCTATGTAAAATTTCTTGTAGGAAATATGTTTTAAAAAAGTTAAATATTTTTATTACCAGCACCACTGCCCAACATAGTGTCTCTCTCTCTCTCTAATATATTTTATTGATTTTTTACAGAGAGGAAGGGAGAGAGATAGAGTCAGAAACATCGATGAGAGAGAGATATCGATCAGCTGTCTCCTGCACGCCCCCATTCTGGGGAATGTGTCCGCAACCAAGATACATGCCCTTGACCGGAATTGAACCTGGGACCCTTCAGTTCGCAGGCTGACACTCTATCCAACGAGCCAAACAGGTCTTGGCCATAGTCTCTTTTAGACCTTGGAAATTTAATCAATTCATCCTTCTAATTAGCACAAAATTAAGATTTGGGAAATCTAATTTAGACAACACAATATCTACTTAGTTCTAATTTGGTTTTTAAACATTAAAAGGCATAAGCTAGAGGCGGGTGCTCCATAAGAGTTACATCATCACAGTCAGTACCAGCAAATGCTCGGCTCGGCAGGCATTCAGTGCACACCTGCTATGCCTGTTATGCAGCGCAGCCACCTGGTCTTCCTGCTTCTTCTCATACACATTGTAGCTTGCTAAGTTAATAATATCACTTGTCCTCCTAGTGGTTTATTATACTTAAGATAAAAATACAAACCTCTAGCCATGCATTTCAAGAACCAACAAGACCATGATCTCCTACCCACCTCTCTGATTTCACTTCCTACCACCTTCACCTTGTTTTACAAACTGCACCAAAGTACACCAAGCCCAGTCCTGATTCTGGTTCTTGGATGTTTCCTCTGCCTGGATTGCTCTTCCTGCAGGTCTGCTCAGGGCTGACACCTTCCCTTCCTTCAGGTCTTGCTCAGGTGGCGTCCCTTTGAAGGGGATACCCTGACAGAACTATGCCAAGCAGAACACACCATAACTCTCATACTTCTAGTATTTATTGCTCGCTTGAATCATATTAGTTATTCACTTACACATGTATAATTTGCCTTCTTCATTGATTAGTGCACTCAAAGAAGAAATGTGTGTGCTGTCTGTTGCAGGGTCCCCAGCATTTGGGGCAGTATGCAGCACAGAGTAGTCACCCCGTATATATTTGTTGGAAGAAAGGCAGGAAAGTGGGAAGAACAGGAAGAAAAAGAGAGGAGGGAGGACAAAAGGGAGGGAGGAAGAGCAGTGCACAATGCCATCACCATGGGGATCAAAAAAGAAACAGAAATACGCAGTAGGAGCTCCTGAAGAGGGGAGATGATGGCTTTCTGTTACCGGTATACTCCTGTGTCACAGTTGAAGATACCTTAGAGAGAGCAGAAACTTAATAAATAAGCTAAAACTTACAGTTAAGGGTAATCACAAAGAGGTAACTGCAATAATATAGTAGTCCCCCATTATCTACATGGGGTATTTTCCAAGACCCAAAGTAACCATGGATAGTAACAAACCTATATATACTATGGTTTTTCCTATACATACATTCCTATGAAAAAGTTTAATTTATAAATTAGGCACAGTACCAGGTTAGCAATACTAAATTAGAAGAGATATAACCATACCTATTAATAAAAACCTATGTGTCTGTCATGCCCTCACTCCACAATGAGCGATCACCAAGAGGCTGCGTGCACAGCGGGCATGCGTGGGTGGATGGGGGCTTGACGTTGGGTGCATGGCATGGAGGCAGGGCCCTCGGTTCCAGAATACCTCTTTGGGGCAATCCATCCAGGAGACCCAGATGGGTGGGTGAAGCCTACCTCTTCGAGGTGATTGATTTCGGGATTCCCACACTGTGAGAGGGCACAGCCCAGGCTACAGGAACCCCCCCCCCCCAACAAGTGCAAAAATTTTGTGCACCAGGCCTCTAGTACTGTAATAAAAGTGATGTGAATTTGCTGCAGAGCACCAACTAGTGAGCAGCAGAGCTGGGGCTGAGGATAAGTCGTCTAGCTCCAGAATATGAGCTCATAACCATATGGGAACTAGTAACTGACAGGGTGAGAGTCCTACTGGCACTGGAAGACAAGGCTCACAGAGGAAGGTGTGAAGAACAGACCAGAGAACAACTGGTCGGTGGCATAGTCATGAAGAGGGCACAGAAGAGGCAGAGGTAGAGTTCTCAAGACATGTTCCAGGTCACTACGGTAGACTTGTCCTTTGGAGCCTTTCCTGACTTTCTGTTTTATTCTGTACCCCAAACACACTATTCATTCAACAAATGTTTCTTGACCTGATAAGTAGAATGACTATGGGGACTACTAATAAAAGAAATGAGATGAGGTTAAAAGAGTTGGTTGAGCTCAGGCCATTGAGAGGCTAAGAATTTGGAATACATAGGAGTATAGGGCAATTATTAGAAATTTTAGGTTAATTATTCAGATGGTACAGAGAGAAGATTAGAAAGAAGAAATTTAAGACAAAAAGACATAGTAGGAAATTCTGTATCAATTAGATTAATGGAGCAATGATAAACTAGTAATTAATAAGATTAACAAACTATTAGAAACATCCACTGGCAGATGAATGGATGAATAAATATAGTATATACATACAACAGATAATGTTCAGCCTTAAAAAGGAAGGAAATTCTAACATGTTACAACATGCATGAGCCTGGAAGACATTATGCTAAGTGACATAAGTTATACACAAAAGGACAATTACTGCACAATTCAGCTTATAGGGAGGTACCTAGAGTAGACAAATTCATAAATACAGAAAATAGAATACAGGGGCTAGACAGTGGTTCTCACCTTTTTAATGCCGCGCCCCTTCAATACAGTTCTGAGATCCAGTTGATGGAGACCCAATGCCTGTCAATTGAACTGGTCACAGGCACCTTTAAATCCTCTCCAAAAATATACTCCTGCATCAGGAGAACACCTGAGCGGGAAGAATTCACAAAGAGGTCAGAATGAGCCAATTAGACAACAGATTTATGCCACAGGCTCACGGGGGTGTTTGGTTCATGTAGTGCCTACTTGCATATTTCAAAGGGAAATAATAATGTTGTCTGGGTTGTAACCTTTGGGGATATATCTTTAAGACTACTTTGAAGGAATTCATACACAGAAAATTTATTAGTTCCTTCTCGTTGCTGGGAATTGCCTTGAATTTTTCCCTCTCTGGATAAACGCTCCTTCCTGAGGCTGAGTTCTTTCACCATCCAGCACACGGCCTGGGTGTTGGACTGTGCAGATACAATGGCCCAAACCTGCCTTCGCATAGGCGCCCCAGGACCCAGTAGGACCATGCCCTTGACACCACCCTAAACAACCTTGATAAAGTGGGTGACCATTTCTGTGGGCTCCTGGAGAGATTTCCAGATGCCTTATCTAGGCCCTGGAATCAGCGGCTCACGCCTGACTCACCCCCACGTTTGCCAGCAGATCCTGGAGGCCCACAATGTGAGGAAATCAGCAATACACAATTGGGGAGGTCTTTTGTGTGGCAACTGAGCTTCACTTTTCCTGGCTCTAAATAGCACCTATGCTATGACAACATAACGTGCAGGGGCACTTCTGTTTCAGTTGTTCAGTGGCAACCTTCTACATTTTTATGTTAAACTGAATGACAAGGGATGTTTCCCTTAACATTATGGCTTCATCGACAAAATGATTAAATCACCCATCCACTGTAAAGTACAGCATAGGAAAGTTAGTCAATAATACTGTAATAACTATGGTTGGTGCCACTAGACTTATGGGGGTGATTACTTTGTAAGTTATATAAATGTCTAATTCTATGTTGTATACCAGAAACTAAGATAATATTGTATGTCAACTGTAATTAAAAAATAAAAAATGTATACTTAAAGAAAATGCCTGTCAGCTCAGCTCAGTCCCTGTCATGGAGAGTCCCTACCTCCTGGCTCCTTCTGCTCCTTCTGCTCTGGGCCGAGGCCTCAGTGCCAGGCAACGCCTCTCCTGATGCAACACCATTGGTCCATGAGGTCTTGACATGCACAATGAACCTGAGCAGCCACCTGGCCAAGTGACAATCAATGTGGTCCTGGTGGCAGTTCCATTTCCTAAGCCATATCCTTCAATATACACAAAAATAAACTCAAAATGGATAAAGGTCTTAAGCATCAGATGGGAAACCATAAAAATATTAGAGGAACCCACAGGCAGCAAAATCTCTAACATATGCCGAAGCAGTATCTTCACTGATAAGCTCCTAGGAGAATGGAAACTAAAGAGAAAAAAACAAATGGAACTATATCAAAATAAAAAGCTTCTGCACAGCAAAGGAGACCATCAATAAAACAACAAAAAAGCCCACTGCATGGGAGAACATATTTGCCAATGTTACCTCCGATAAGGGTTTAATCTCCAACATTTGCAGGGAACTCATACAACTTAACAAAAGAAAGATAAACAATCCAATCAAAAATGGGCAATGGACCTAAATAGATACTTTTTTAAAAATATATATTTTATTGATTTTTTATAGAGAGGAAGGGAGAGGGATAGAGAGCCAGAAACATCGATGAGAGAAGACATCGATCAGCCGCCTCCTGCACACCCCCTACTGGGGATGTGCCAACAACCAAGGTACATGTCCCCAACTGGAATCGAACCTGGGACCTTTTGGTCCACAGGCCGATGCTCTATCCACTGAGCCAAATCAGTTTTGGCTAAATAGATACTTTTTGAAAGAGGACATAAGGAAGGCTAATCATCCAAGAGATGAAAATCAAAACAACAATGAGGTACTATTCACACCTGTCAAAATGGCTATCATCAACAAATCAACAAATGACAAGTGCTGGTGAGGATGCAGAGAAAAAGGAATCTTTGTGCACTGTTGGTGGGAATGCAGACTAGTGTAGCCACTGTTAAAAACAGTATAGAATTTCCTCAAAAAACTAAAAATGGAACTCCCATTTGACCCAGTGATCCCACTTCTAGGAATATATCCCAAGAAACTAGAAACACCAGTCAGAAAGGATATATGCACCCCTATGTTCATAGCAGCATAATTTACTATAGCTAAGATTTGGAAACAGCCTAAGTGCCCCTCAGAGATGAGTGGATTAGAAAACTGTGGTACATCTACACAATGGAATACTATGCTGCTGTAAAAAGGAAGGAACTCCTACCATTTGCAATAGCATGGATGGAGCTGGAGAGCATTATGCTAAGTGAAATAAGTCAGTCAGAGAAAGATAAATATCACAGGATCTTACTTATCTGTGGGTTACAATGAACAACATAACTGATGAACAAAAACAGGTCCAGAGACAGAGAAACATCAACCAGATGCTCAAACCTCAGAGGGAAGGTAGGGGTGGGTGCGGGGTATAGGGATAAATCAACCAAAGGACTTGTATGCATGCATATAAGCATAACCAATGGACACAGACACCAGGAGGGTGAGGGCATGAAGGGGAGTGAGTTGAGGGGGGGGGCATGGAAAAGGGGTAAGAACACATATATAATACCTTAATCAATAAAGAAAAAAAATCAGTCGTGCCCCAGATAAACAGCACTACACCTACTTAGAGACATCTGGCTGCCCTGTGATTGTTTCCTAAAAAGAATAATCTGGTAGAACAGGACACTGTGGTACATTACATGCTCAACAGGTACTCATGCTGCAGGAGCACTTGCTGGTAGTGCTGACATTCAGGCGCTGCTAACACCCCAAGGACACTCTTTGCAGATACTTATACTCCTCACCTCAGAACACCACGAGAGCCACGAAGAAGCATTGATGGCCCTTCTAGAGGTATACTGCCCTAAAATGGGTGGTCACCTCTCAGCAGCTTTACAGAGAGGTTTGTGGGGACCAAACACCAATGAAGGGAGAACCTGGGATATTTTCCAGAAAAGTATTCTAAAGTCACTTTTAATATTCTCCATATTTGGCAATGGGAGTTCTAATAGGAGAATATTCTTTAAGTGTGTACTATGCTTTCTCTAACAGGAACATGGAAACTTCATCTTAAACAAATCGATCTTTTAAGGGAGGTGATGAAGAAATGTCTGAATCAAAGACAAAAGAAAACAAAGTGGTTTAAATGGTCAAAAATGCTCTATTCTCTCATTTTCACCAGGCCTGCTTTCCAATAGTTTTGCAGTCCAAATTGCTCACCACCACTAGCAGGTGGGTTGATGTATTCTCCAGCTCATGGCTGTTCTCCCTTAAACACAAGGGCTCTATGGGACCAGCTACTGCTTCCTCCACCAGCAACTCCTCCCTGATTCCCTCCAGAGTCCTGGCTGACACACCTCACCAATACGGATGGGCTGCAGCAGCACAGACACTGGGTTCCCTCTCAGATGGTTTTGCATGGGGAAGATCAGTCTATGACTCAGCTCAGGCAGAATATTTCCTTTGAGTTTTCCATAGGATTGCCCAGCTCTGGGAATTAAGGCCGACTTCAGAGCCTGAACTTCCTCCTCTGACAAATGGGTTCCCCATCACACTTTGTTTTGGGTACCTGAAGGGGCTATTTTAAGGCATTTGTCTATGATGTCATAATTCACAAGACAAAAACCACAAGAAGACCATCAAGGACAAAGTAATTGTTTGTTGACAATTCCAAAAATATTTATGAGCAGTTACTTTGCAAAAAGTTTGAAATGCCCTAAAATCTTACACTCATCTGTAAAAAACACTTGATAGTTTCCCCAAATTTGACAATAATTGTTAAGATTTACATGATATAACCAATAACAAATTGTGAAATGGAAAAAATATGTAGGCAATATAATCAATAATAACTATGCATGGTGGATACTTAAAATACTGGGAAATTACTCTGTAAAGTATAAGATTGTCTAACTACTATGTTATACACCTGAAACTAAAACAAAATAATATTGAATGTCAACTCTAATTGAATAATAAAATTTTAAAAACTTTTTAAAAATCTGCCAACTATGCAAGAGGAAAGAGTTATCTTATATTCTCTTTCAGAAAAATTCTTCATAAAATTTGTGTTATATATCAGTAGAGAGGCCTTAAAAAGTATGTTACCAAAAAACATAAGAAAAGTGCTACAGAGATATATCAAACAATTAGTTAATAAAATATATTGTGAAGTTTTTTTGATTTGTGGCTTTTTTGTGATGCATTGTTAAGCTTTTAGACTTGTAATTGTAGTGCTTCTTTTTTCACTAAAACTGTCAGAGGGAAGGTAAGGGAGGGTGGGGATAAGGGGAGAGGCCAACCAAAGGACTTATATGCATGCATGTAAGTCTAACCAATGGACACAGACAACAGGGGGGGTGAGGGCATGAGTGGGGGTAGTTGGGGGATAATGGGAGATGAGGACACATTGTAATACCTTAATCAATAAAGAAATTTAAAATATTTATACCTAACACACCCATACACAAGAGTACTGAAATACTGAAAGTACACATCCTATATAATAAAACCCTAGGTGGTGTCGTGTGACACCCTGGAGTGACATCATCATAAGATGGCCACTGTGCCATCATCACAAGATGGCTGTCACAATATGGTCACCACAAGGTGGCCGGCGGGGGAGGGCAGGTGGGGGTACCAGGCTTGCAGAGAAGGGCAGTTAGGGGTGATCAGGCCAGCAGGGGAGGGCAGCTGAGGGGTCATTGGGCCAGCAGGGGAGGGAAATTGGGGGTAATCAAACTAGCAGGGGAGCAGTTAGGGGGCAATCAAGCTGGCAGGCAGAAGAGGTTAGGGGCAATCAGACAAGCAGGTAGGCGAGGGTTTAGGAGCCAGCAGTCCTGGATTGTGAGAGGGATGTTCGACTGCTGGTTTAGGTCTGATCCCACAGGAGAGGGTGTAGGCTAGGCTGAGGGACACTTCCCCCATGAACAAATTTCATGCACCAGGCCTCTAGTAATATTAGGTATTGATTAGGTACTAAGTAGTGCTGTATTGTAATTATTGTTGTTTTTTTTTAATTTCTGACAGAATAAATATATTAAAATATTTATCTTTTCTCATATTTTGGCTATGTTGTTATGTTAATAGATCTGACTTGTTAATGTACAGTTGGATGGCAATTATTCTTTTCTTTAATAAATCACCTTTCTAACTTAAAATATATAATACCTTTAATATTTTAATTCATGGCTACATATTTATCTTTATGTCTAGACAAAATATCTAAAATTCTTAACCAAAAAAAATTATATTCATCAAAACAAAAATATCCCTACTTATTATTAATATCAGGGCATCATAATAAACTCTGAGTTATAAATTCTGTAATTTAAATTTATGCCTCTTGCCTGTGTTTTACTGATGGATAAGGTGTTTAATAAACACACAAATTAATATGTCAGCCCTTGAGGAATGCTATGTATTCAAACTATCTCAGAAAGATAACAAAGTAATATTCTCTAAAAATCATTGACTAGTCAGGACATTTCAGATTGCAAATGACAGAAAATCAAACTGAAATTAATGAAAACAAAGCTTGCTAGTCATAAATGGGAAATGTGGGGAGGAGAAGCTGGCAGGGGATCCAGGCCTGAACACCACATCACCTCTATGTTGGCTCTGTTCTCTCTCTCTTTTTCTTTTTTAATATATTATTATTGATTTCAGAGAGGAAGGGAAAGGGAGAGATAGAAACATCAATGATGAGACAGAGTCATTGACTGGCTGCCTCCTGTATGCCCCCTACTGGGGATCAAGCCTGCAACCCAGGCATCTGTCCTTAACCAGAATCAAAACCAAGACCTTTCAGTATGCAGGCTGATGCTCTATGCACTAAGCCAAACCAGCATGGCTCCATTTTCAAATAGGCAATCTTTTCCAGCAATTCCAGTAGTTACAAATTCTTTGTACTGATCTTTCTTAACAAATCCAGCTGAAGAAAGACAGTGTGCCTTTCTGTCAACAGCTAGGTCTTCTTAGCTTTGATGACTTACTTAGACACACAGCACTGGGGCCAGAAAGAGACACTATGTCTATGCAGTAGGACTGAGATGGGATGCTGTTTTTGTTTTGTTTTTTAATATATTTTATTGATTTTTTACAGAGAGGAAGGGAGAGGGATAGAGAGCTAGAAACATCAATGAGAAAGAAACATCTATCAGTTGCCTCCTGCATGCCCCCTACTGGGGATGTGCCCGCAACCAAGGTACATGCCCTTGACCAGAATTGAACCTGGGACCTTTTAGTCTGCAGGCCGACACTCTATCCACTGACCCAAACCAGTTTCGGCAGGGATACTGTTTTATTGAAACAGGAAAATAGACCATAGGCAGAAAAAGAATTGCTCAGTATGATTATGAAGTGTAAAAGAATCCATCTGGTATTAAACATAGGAAAGTGGTTTTGTAGATGCTGCCTCTGAGAACTTGTGTATGTGGTGTGGGATATGCATGTGTGTTGTGTGGTCTGTGTGGTATGTGGTGTGTGGTATGTGCTGTGTTGTGTAGTATGTGTGATGTGCACCTGTGTGGTGTGTGGTGTGTGTGGTCTGTGGTATGTGGAATATATGTGTGTGAGTAAGTTGCCTACATGGAGAATAAAATGTCCACAGTAAAACACCCTCTGGCGCTTGGTTGAATTAGAGAGGCCTTGTAGGGCTGTCAGGAATGTAACTCCAGTAAGGTCATGGTTAAATGTTGAAGCATTATAAATTAGATTAGAAAAAAAAAAAGCCATCTGGCAAAGCAAACAGTAAGGGTGGGAGTTGTGGAAAAGAAATGTAGATCGCAGAGTCCAAAGTGAACATGCTGACATTTCATGCGGTTCATTAACTCTACTTTGTGGCCTTCATAAATTTCACTCAGAATTACTGTCAATGAAATTAATGAAATCACAGGCTGTTCAACAAAAGAAGTATCAATCTGTAGTTTTCCATTGGGTCAATGAGACCTCAACTTATCATAAGTATGCTTTATATCTACAAGGGCTTAGTGTTGAGTTTGCTTAAAGTACCTGTCAGAAATTTCATAAAAAGTCTTTGTAGTGATCTTTCTTAACAAAGTTCAGGTAACTTTTGGACTTAGAAATCCTGATTTAAAGACAAACAAAAAACCAACAAAAAACACACACACAAATAACCAAAAATCCCTTGGTTTAGCAAATCAGTTTCAATTTCTACAATCTAGAATAAAATCCTCTTCAACTTACTTAAAAGATATTTGTAAAAAATATTTGTATCTTTATTGTTCCAAATAGAAAGAAAAATGGAAAAAAATGGCCCTTTTAGACACATCACTTCCAAAATTTGAGGTAAAAAGTAAACATTATAGAGATGTTATTATATGTTTCTTGCCTGAAGGCAAATGCATATGTGTCCAAATGCATATGCGAATCTGAGTGTATCAATAACATACTTAACTTGAATACATTGCTAAGAAAATTTCTATTAGTATACTATATCACTTTTCCATAATATTACTTAAGTTAGAAAGTAGAATTGTGTTTCACTTATGTAAAAATATTCATATGCATTATCCTATATAATAAAAGGCTAATATGCAAATTGTCCCCTCCACCAGGAGTTTGACCAGGAGTTGGTTTGGCTGGCCAACTGCCAGCAGCCCCTCCCCATGGTTGGCCCTGCCCCTAATTGCCCCAATAGGGATAGGGTCAATCTGCCAACCCCCCATATTCCTTCCCGCAAGCCGGCCCAGCCTGATCTGCCCTGATTGGGATAAGCTGGCTGGACCCTACCTGTGCACAAATTCATGCACTGGGCTTCTAGTATAAAATATAATAATGATCAAGTCCCACATTAAAGAAAAATACTGCATGCTTGTTCTAGATAAAAACAAAACAAAACAAAACACAATAACAAGTCTGGCCAATTATAGCTTGGTGGTTGAGCATCAAACTATGAACCAGGAAGTCTCAGTCAGGGCACATGCCTGGGTTGTGGCTGGATCCCCAGTGACTTAGTACAGGAGGTAAACAATCAATGATTCTCTCTCATCATTGATATATATATATATATATATATATATATATATATATATATATATCCCTTTCTCATTGAAGTAAATAAAAATATATTTTTTAAAAATCAATAACAAAACCTAGCTGGCATGGCTTAGTGGTTGAGCAATGACCTATGAACCAGAAGGTCATGGTTTGATCCTGGTCAGGATGTATGCCCTGGCTAGGGTCTTGATCCCCAGTGAGGATATTACAGGAGGCAGCCTATCAATGATCCTCTCTCATCATTGATGTTTCTATCTCTCTCTCCCTCTCCTTTTCTTTCTGAAATCAATAAAATTATATTTTAAAAAATTAAAACAAAATAATAACAAAATGAGACAAAATTTACACTGGAAATTTACATTTTTCTTTGTCAAGTCTACAACGTACTGCTTAGACATATAATTTAGGTTATTACAACCTCTATTTCTCCATGTCGAGATATCTGTTCTCTATTAATTATTCTAAGAAATGGAGAAGTAGCAGTGATCCTAAGAAAGGAAGAATCAACTTTCGGTTCACACAATTAAAGAATTTTAAATTTTCTTTCTATTAGAATTTGTCCCTCCGAATCCAGTTGCCTTGTGTCTTGCCAATGTGAAAACTTTTTTCCACCTAAATACAGGTCCTTCTGTAGATTTTTGTCTGGGCTTATACATCATTGCTGAGAAATATTCTGTCTATCTAGCTCCCTAACATGTGCCATCTCCTCTGTCTTTAGAACATCCTAACTACTTCCACCAAGGAAGAAATGGAATATTTTATCTCCAAGTGAGGTAGCCCATGCTTGGCTTTAGCATAATCGCTGGCAAAACCCCTCACCTAAAATGACATTAAAATCCCACAGGTTGGAGATGAGAGCTACCATCCAATATGGCTGCCAGTAGTTCCTAATATGCCACTTGTTAGAAGTATTGACTCACATTATAACTAGAACTCTGGAACTAGCCTATAAAGAAGAAAATAAGATTATCTTGCTGCCAAAGCTACTAGTTAATGAGAATGGTTGAAGAGTACTTGCTGGAGCTCTAATAACAGAGTTTGTCATGACTCACTGAAATTTAACTTTGTATTTTCTCTGAGAGTATTTGCTAGGGAAAATTTTTTAAGTAACCAAAGGAAAGGGTAGCCTGCTTTAAAATGGACTTAATAAGCATGAACTCCTAGAAAATCATCATATATAAATATTGCTATTAAACCACATACTGTAAATGTGATAATCACTAGTAATTTCTACTTTATTATTAGGTAATAATAATAATAAAATATTACTGTACATTGATATCATCTACCTACATCTATTTTTTTTTTTGAGAAGAAGGGGGAGAGAGAGACAGAAACATCAATGATGAGAGAGAACCAATGATTGGCTGCCTCCTGCACACCTCACACTGGGGAAAGAACCCACAACCCCAGGAGATGTGCCTTGACCAGGAATCGAACCATGACCTCCTGGTTCAAAGGTTGACACTTAACCACTGAGCCACACCATCTTGAGCACCTATCTGCATCTTTATATTTATTAAGTAAAATTTACCAAATGTGTTTCTACCTTCTCTTTTCTGTTAGTAGAGATACTCTACAAACACAAAATTAATAAAATTATATTTCTTCAAATATTCTACATGTCAAATTTTTTGCCTATATCTATGCAGTCTATACTTTGGAAAATTTCTTCATAATAGTTGATACCAAAGAATTAAATCAAATTTAGTTTTTTGTGGATGGTCAATATATAATATGGATGTTTTATGACTTGATTACTGCAGTCAGTGGTTGATTAAAATTGTTCTGGTTTTGCCCAGCCAATGTGGCTGAGCATTGACCTATGAACCAGGAGATCGAGGTTCAATTCCCCAACAGGGCACATACCCTGTAGAAGGCATGCAGGAAGCAGCTGATCAATGATTCTTTCTCATCATTGGTGTTTCCATCTCTCCCTTTCCCTTTCTCTCTGAAATCAATAAAAATATATATTTTTAAAAAATTGTTCTGGTTTATTTATTAGGCAGATAGAATTTTGGCTTTTTAAAAGGAGAAAGCCAGTGGGGTGATCAGAACATTGCAGGTAGTGGTGATGGTTGCAAAACATTGTGAATTTACTAAGTGTCACTTTAAAATAATTGAAATAATGAATTTATAAGTTGTATGTAGTTTGCTATCAAAAAAAAAAAGGACAGGGTATTTTATTCTGTCTTCCTTGCCTAATAGTACCTCTTTTTTTTTCTTTCTTTTTTTTGTTAATGTTTATCTTCCTTTTTTCCCTCTGGTAGTAGTATCTGATCAGGTGGATAACACCTAATTTAAATCATAATTATAGAACATAGTTTAGGAGATGATTTCAAGAGGAACAGGAAACATGGTACTTTATCAAAAGGTTATCAGCAATTTAGCATCTCTCCATTTGTGGAAATATGGCTTGTAATATTCACTTTGTTTATCACACTGAGCTCCCATCAGTCCAAAATAGATAAAAGGGATACAAGATACACTCTGGTCTACACTCCAGACACACTTTCCCCGGCAAACTGGCCCTCCCTCTGGGCAGCGGTTGGCTTTCTAGACGACACATAAACAAGTGTCTTTGACAGAAAGGCCAAGTGGCTCCAGGTCCTGACGATAGCACACGCTAACAAAGCAGGGAAGTCGAGACTCCGGTTTATTTACAAAGCCTACGTGCTAGAAAGACAGAGATAAAGCCTTTCCCAGCTAGCGCAGTGATGCTCTCCTTTCTCCTGTCTCCCAGAGAATAACCCAGCTGAGAGGCCAACAGAAAAGCGGCAGAGCATTGCTTAGCCTTGGCCAGAGGGCCAGCAAATGTCAGACTCTGGTCCCCAGGGAACGAGACTACACCAACTCAATGAGGGTCCAATCTCCCCTCCTAAACATTTCCTCAGTAAGCACCTATTAAAAACAATAACCTTTTGTATTAAAGGTGCCAACACCTTAGACTCCATCAAGCAGGCAAAGAATAGGATGCTGCTGTGTCCAGATAAACTAGGGAGAACCATGCAGTAGCTTAATGCTCCTTCTGCCTTAAAAAAAAGCTTTATGCTTGTAATGGAATATCTATGCAGAAGTTTTACTAGGAAGGACTTGACAAACTAACCTAGAAAGATCAGAAGCCCCAAAGCTTATCCTCCCCATCCAGTGCCTGATGCTACAACAAATTCCCTCAAGATTTGGTCTGCCGTATACACATGTCTGACAAATAACACCAGTTCCACATGGTTCCAAGACTTTTCTCAAAGTAGTGTAGCAGTACACATCTCTACCCACACCCTAAGACACAAACATACTTGCTCTTCAGTCATGCACTAAGTGCTTTGTGTCCACTCTTGTGTTAGGTGCTGGAATAAAGCCATGAGTAGAACAAGGTCCAGCTTTTGAGGTTCAGGATTTAGTAAGGGAGAAGAGGTATTTAAATGATACTGCTATTTAGAGGACAATGATCCAGAAGTGCACAGAGGCCCAAAGAGCCTTGAAGAGTTGGCCTACCTCCCTCCCTCCAAACTCAGCACATGGGAAGAGGTTTGTGGGGATTCTGCTTCCACCACCTTTGGAATGGAATCAAGCGTGGGTTGAAACAAGGTGAACAGGAAAGGTCTGGAGGAGCAGGCCAGGGCCCTGCCCAAGTTCAGGGTGAGCAGACAGTATAGCCTTTCTTCACCCATGCTTACATTTGAGTCCTCTCGGCCACTTGAGCGTCACTTTTCAAACAATGAGAACCAGTTATCTAAAAGAAGACAGAAATTAAAAACACTTAGATAAATTGAGGCAAAGGACCAGAGTCATGTGATTTAAATATTAAGATTTAAATATCAACATGTACAGTGAGCTAAATTCTAGACCAACAAGTAAGTCCAGAAATGGCATACTTGTCTCCTTTTATTTACATGAAAGAAATAGTTAGCTTCTCTGAATTGCAGAATCTAGCTAAGAAAAGAAGTAAAGGTGACAGGGGAGAGGAAGAAGAAAAGGAAGGAGGGGGGGGGAAAGCAGTGAGGTTGAGAGAGGGGAAGGCAGGGAGAGGAAGAGCCAAGGAGGGAAAGGGAGAATAGCCACCCTAGCCACTCACTGATCTCGGCTCTCTCCATTAGTCAAAATTCTTTCCTTCAAAGGAAACTAACATCCTAACCCACCTATCTCTTGGGTCGTGAATGGATTATCCACATAAATTATAAATTGAATTCTATAGGACTATATATTATCCAAATTTTATCAATGACAGAGTAGTGAATGATTTGCCCAAAATGACATAGCTACTAGTAATAAGTGACAGAAGGAAAGTGGTATTAGCTTGCAATGTGATACTGTAGAAAATAAACTAAATTCGATGACTTGACTAAGCTTAAATTTCTCAGTTAAACCAAAATGTGTAGAGTCACTATTACCAAGTTCAGTAACCGTTGGTGTCTGCCCTCAATTTCTTCCTCTCTTGCCCCCACTGCTGGTCATGAACTCCTAACACTCTATGTCTCAATTGTCTGACTGCATCTCTCCATCCCTGTATCCTCCTTCCCCTTTGAGACCCATTTCTGTGGACTGTGTCCAAGGCTTCTCAGGTCCCTCAGACTCTGCTACCAGAGAGGCTGTGTGGCTAGGCGGCAGGAACAATGGTCATGTCACTCTTTGTCAAAACTCTGCTGGGTCCTTACTGCCCACAGGAAACAAATATGCACTTGAACAGACAGTCCTAGATCATTTGTGGAGACAGCAGTGGTCAAAGAATACAAACGTCCAGTTCCAAGATGAATAAGGTCTGGGTATCTAATGGCGACAATAGTTACTAACACCGTATTGTTACACTTAAAATTTGTTAAGAGAGTAGGTCTTAAGTGTTCTTAACACACACAAAAATGGTAACCATGTGAGGGTAATGAATGTGTTAACTTGACTGTGGCAATCATTTCACAAGTGCATGTGGTTAAATCATCTTGTTTTGCGGCTTAAAAATCACATTGTACAACTTAAATATATACAACATTGACATATCAATCACACCTCAGTAAAGCTGGAAAAAAATTACTTCTCTTCCCAGCTCTCTTAAAAATAGTAGCTCTTCACTTATTTCAAAGTTATTATAAGAATTAAAGGAAATACTATGTGGATAACATATATATATATATATATATATATATATATATATATATATATATATATATAGTTATCTTTATTCCTTACCAGCAAGTTGTTTTTCTCTGTTTTTCTCTTCTTTTCTGTTCATCCAGAGTTGGTGACTTTCATGAAATGGTAATAAAACAGCCTGTGCTTATGCAAATAAACATGTTTAGTGCTGACTCTGTGATAGAACTGTTACAGATATCAACTCATTTATTTTATTTTATTTTATTTTTTCTATCACTATTTATCTCCTCTCTGCCCTCTTCCACCTCTACTATCCCTGCAACCACCACACTGTTGTCCATGTCCACGAATTCTCTTTTTCTTTTTCGCTCAACCTCTCAATTCCTCCCCAAACTCTCGTCCTCTCTGCCCCCCTCCCCCACCACACACAACAGAACTGTAGGCCTGCTCTCTATCCATGAGAGAGTCTCCAGATATTAACTCATTTAAATCTGCAAAGAAAACTCCTAAGAACCTTTTGAAACATCACTATTCTCATTCCCATTTTTATAGATACAGTAACCCTCCTTTATCCACAATTTTGCTCTCTGTGGTTTCAGTTACTTGCAATCAACCTCAGCCCGAAAATATTAAATGAAAAATTCCAGAAATAAATAATTGATAAATTTAAAAATTGCAAGCTGTTCTGAGAAGCATGATGAAATCTCATGCTGTCCCACTCCATCCAGCATATTCACGCTGTAGATGCTGCCTGCCTGGTGATCACTGAGTAGCTATCTGGGTTAGCAGATCAACTGTAGCAGTATCGCAGTGTTTGTGTTCAGATAACTCTTATTTTATCTAATAGTGGCCCCAAAGCAATTCACATAACTTTTATTTCACATATTATTATAATTGCTCTATTTTATTATCAGTTATTGTTGCTAATTTTTTATTGTGTCTACTTCATAAGTTAAACTTTATCATAGGTATGTGTATACAGAAGAAAATATAGTATAAATAGGATTCAGTACTACCTACTGGATGTCTTGGAAGATATCCCCCATGGATAATCAGGGACAATTGTGCATTAAAACAGAGGTGACTGGTTTAGTAACCTGTCCAAAATCACAGAGGTGGACTAATGTAGGCCGGCTGACTCTTTAGCCTGGGATTTCCAACACTGAACTTTCCTACTTGGTAATTTGGGGGTAAAAGAATTAGTTCCATTGATGCTAACCCCTGTTCCTCTAATTAAACGAGGCCTTTTAGTTTGCCCAGTTCCAAGATACAGTCAGAAATACTCCCTAGTTCTGCCCTGAGGAAGCATGGCTACACATTCTAATTGAATTCTTCCTCCTTATCTCCAAGAGATTTTATTATAATCCTCGGCCTAAAGCTGTGATGACTGTGGATGAGCTCGTTTCCTGGGATTGAATCTGATGGCTCAGGCAGCTAAGGAGCCCCAGCACAGTGACTGGAAGCCAGCTGGTCATCCATCAACAGGAAACCTGCCAGACTGGTCAGCACAGGTACCTAGACAAAAACAAACTGCCAGCAAGCACTGCTGCTCTTTCTTTATTCTTCCTTTTCTTTTATGAATTAAACGACTGGGTGAGGTGAGCTAGTGAAGATATCCAGAGAAAGGACTGTGATGTGAGATTCCTGGGTTCTGGCAGAGGATGTTTGTCTTTCCTTCCCCATCTCTAGCCCCAGGCATGCCCTAGCTCTACAGTGAGAAGTGTCCATTTCCGAGAGAGAAGGCACAGGGAGTCACATCTCTCGACCAAGACCTCCAGCCTCAGAACTGACCCTCCTCACCCAAAGTGGGGCTTAGCTGTGAGCTCACACTCAGGTTCCCCTTCCAGAGTCCTGGCTGGAGGCTAACTCACAGGAGAGGGAACAATGGGGCCCTTCCAGCACGTAGAATTTTAATAAATAAACCTTCAAAGGCAAGGAAGGTCTGTACATACATACCAGGTATGATGTCATGGTAGTCTGGAATTTGAGGTGCAGCCAGTCTAGATGAAGAATCATTTTAGTAATTTGTTTATTTGGCTTGAAGATCCCCATGGACACTAAGGTCTGCTTGCAAATAAACCTTCTTGTGACTTTCGTGACAAGATAAGGATCCTCAGGTCACATAAGCATGTGTCTGTGCAAAAGCCTTTGACTTGCCTCCGAGGAGTAAACATTGTATCCCACGAAGCTGTTAAATTGTTTGGCAAATCCTGTCTTCTAGCTTGGTAAGCTGTACACAGATAGTTTTGCTTAGCTTTCTACAAATTATCAAAGAGCAGGATCTTTATTAACAAATGTGTATTCTATTTCTAACATTCTGCTCCCTGGATGTGGTAATGATATAGAATGGGTCAGGATTTGACTTTTAGGTAAGCTGTTTGTTCTGAGATCTAAGGAAAGTACTGTAGTTGAAATTTTTGGACTTTGGGTTCAAAATTGTTGGAGGAAGGACAGTATCAGAGTAGATGCTAAATAAATCATTTGTTGATAATAAAAAGAATGAAGATGAAGAAGGGAAGGAGGAGAAAAAGAAGAATAGGAAAAAGGAAAAGGAGAGTGATCATTGTATTTTCCAAAATATAAATTGAAGGTAGTAAAATTATTCCTCAGTATTTTGAGCAAGTCAGCTTTCTAAATGTTTCCTATATCAAAGACCCCTCAGAATGAAAAGAAATTCTAAAAGTATTCTTAAACTCAAAGTGTCTAAAAATGAATGTTAAATAGACATTTTACGATTAATGTATATAACATAATTATATGGTTAGCAAAGTTATTAGATAAGTTCATCAGAATCAGGCTTTATAATTATTGAACAGAAGAACATGATATTATAATTCTAAAATTGCTAAAAATTTGTAAGGTAAAATTGTAACCTAAGAGAAAATAAGTTCTAGGCAGTTAGCTATTTAATTTTCATTTTAGCAAACCTTTTACAAAAATATAAATGTTTCTCTTTAAAAATCATATAAAGAAAAGACAAGAATACTAACAAGTCTTGCAAAACCAGAATAAATTTCTGATGACTTTTATTTTTACTACTTTTTTAGAGGCATGCTGCTCCAGATAACTGGGTGATTACATACCCACTAATGTATTTCCCCTTCGTGTTTATTTTGGAAAGATGGCAGGTTATTTTGAAAGAAAGGAAGAAAAAACAGGCTACAGAGGAAGCAGAGTTGCCTTGTATCTCATAGGGCAACGGATTACTAAAATTACCAGACTTTACGGAAGAGAACACACATTCTTTTTTTTTTTTTTTTTGCATATTTTCTTAAGTTTCAACAAGATGATATACCCATAGTATTTAGGAGAAGAAGCCAAGGCCAAAATAAAAAAAAATAAGGAAAAACTTTCATTTTGGAATGTTCCCTGGCAAACAAAACCAATAGTGATGAGGGTGGCATAGCTCCTGAGCTTTAGCTAGCTATCAGACAAAACTTTCTTCCAGTATTTTCCAGACTAACTCCGTTTTATAGCTGATTATAGCACTGATAATTCGGAGGTTATATATCAATACAAAAATATCATTAAACTATTACAAGTCAGTTTGTTCAATCTTAAGATTCCTGCCTAGTACCTGAACTTGCTTAAAGCATCATCCAGTCTTTCGACTGAAATTTATGAGGCACTTACTGGGTACCACAAAACCAAACCAGGGATACAAAAGTAAATAACACAGATTTCTTACCCCCACAATGCTCCCAGTCTGCCCCTGGGGCTTTGGATGTACTGAGAAAGTCAGTCATCCAAGACAGCATTTGGGAATCGATACATCTACTCTTCTACAACTCATTGAGTGAACTTCTAAAACTATTTGTTTTTATCTTCTTGAACAGGAGATAGATTTTTACATTGATTTATCTGGGTGGGGGGGGGGGGAGGAGAGTGTCCTTCCTCCAACAATGAAACATTTCTACTGTACCACATTATTTTAATTGTGTCTCTGCAGGAAGGAAGAAGTCCAGAATGATCAAGACGCTGGTTGTAATCAATGACCTCTTTCAAGATGCCTTGAACTCTCTTTTGTTGATCAGACCTTCTAAAAGTGTGCTGGGAGTCAAACTCTTCTGGCTCACACCCATGTTAAACATCACTTAATCGCATGATGCGACAATTCCTTATCAGATGACCCTGTGCTCATACACAAACACAGCTACTATCAGACACAGACAGGCCATGATCTGGCAAAACCTTGATGAAACAGAAATAAACACAATGTGTAGTGCATATTAATAAACCCGGGCATTTTGGGACACAGAAACATTACAAACAGCCTCAAAAGGAAAGTGCTGCGAGGCTAGGTTTCCTTATATGAACCTTCCCATCTCTATAAACAAGGAGAGATAAAGGGGAAGAGGGTGAACCTTTTGAAATGGCCTATCTCTTCTTCAGTCTTGGAAATAACCACTCCCCGCTTAAGAACTAATAGTTTCCGTGATGTGTCATTTTCTCAAAGGAGGGGGACTTAGGTATAGCAAGGGTCTCGCCTTCCCAAATGCATTCTCTGAAGCTTACTCATGTAAAGGTAATTGGAAAGTGCTTTAGGGGCAGCTATTATTATGTAAGGAAACTAATACTCACCAGATGCTGCAAAGTCAAGGCGCTCAGTAAAGAAATCTTAGGAAACAAATAAATCATAAATTTTTATTTTAAAGTAAGTTTCAAAACAGTAAGTACAAAAAAGACCTAAAAAATCGTTTGAAAATAGTTGAAATGTATTTAGTTTGGGTGTATTAGGTCAAATTAAAACATAAGGAGAACATGGAACACTGTTTCTTAAACCCTTCAGTTCTTTTAAAACCTGCTTGGGATAAGCACTGCTGTGCCTATGTCTGTAATTTATAAAAAGTCTGTATTAGGTAATCTGCTCAAAAGAGTGACTATAATTTGTGGTAATTTCCAAAAATAATTTGATCACATTTAATTTACCGTAGATCCTTCTCAAACGACTATTGTAAAAGGTTTCCTTCACCTGCCAGCCCCTCAAGTTATGACCCATCTCCCTTTTTAAAAAATACCTTTAAAAAAATTATTTCAGAGAGGAAGGAAGAGGGAGAGAGAGAGTGAAAGATAGAAACATCAATGATGAGAAAGAATTACTGATGGGCTGCCTCCTGCACGCCCTGTCTGGGAATTGAACTGTGACCTCCTGGTTCAAAGTTCAAAGCTCAATCACTGAGCCACACTGGGAGCTACCAAGTACCATGGCCTGCCCTCCATTCCTAACCTCCCAGTGCCTCCAGGGTAGGCACCTCTTAGATAGGTAACCCTGGGCTCTGTTTTACATTCTGAGATGTAGCCCTTCTATATCGAGACTGTGTCGTTGGCTCCTTTTTCTTTTCCCACTCCACAGTCTAGTCCAGTGGTTCTCAACTTTCCTAAGGTCGCGACCCTTGCATACAGTTCCTCATGTGGTGGTGACCCCCAACCATGAAATTTTGCTACTGTTATGCATCGTGATGTAAATATCTGCATTTTCCGATGGTCTTAAGCGACCCCTGTGAAAGAGTTGTTCGACCCCCAAAGGGGTCTCGACCCACAGATTGAGAACCGCTGGTCTAGTCCGTCTCAAATTCTGACCCCACAGTATTTTCTGCCCATACTCTGCTTCCTCTGATCCAACCACCCTCTCTCTACCTTCCACTTCCATGCAAAAGACCACCAGGATGTATCCCCAATTCTGGAGCCTTTCACAAGCCCCAGTCCCTACTTCTAACGCCCTGATGATGGCTCAGTAACTGTAAACCTGTCACTTATCTTACAGACCAGTTGGGACCTCCTCAGCCACAGACCCTGCAAGGCGGTGCTGACCTAATCAGGCGCACTCCATCACTGCCCACACCAGGCCAGCCCCTGCTTTATGTGCCTCTGTCCTCTGATTGACAAAGTCAGGCTCTGCACTGGGGCCTGGGCAAAGGAGAGTCAGAAAAGGTCAGGCTGCTACCCGTGAGCAGAAGAGCGTGCGTGCGTGCCTTTCTCTGGGAAGTCTCAGTGCACCGTTAAGCGACCTCTGCGAGAGCAGTGGGAAACCTTGCTCTTATGATTGTCTTTCAGACGCAAAAGCAGTTAAAAAGCTGAGGAGGGCCAGGAAAGCGACCAGACAAGTGCTGGTAAGAAACAAGCTGAACTCCTCGCTCCTTCCTATCTGTAACTTCTGTCCAGGAGGATCATTGATGGTCAAGGAGTTATTTTAGGAAACGGATTCAGCAAGGAGGAATGACGTCCCTGATTTCTCAATAATTCCATGGGACCTTGATGGCCTGTGTTCGGTAGTTTTGTTCTGTATCCTTTCACCTATGAGAAAAGCATATTGTACAGAACATGAGGAAAAGAGAAAAAGAAAAAATTTAAAGATGGTTATTATTTTTTTAACTTAATAAATCTTTATTGTTCAGATTATTATAATTGCTCCTCTTTTTCCCCCCCATAGCTCCCCTCCACCCGGCTCCCACCTCACCCTCTGCCCTTACCTCCCACCACTGTCCTCATCCATAGGTGTACGATTTTTGTCCAGTCTCTTCTCTCACCCCCCTCACCCTTTTCCCCCTGAGAATTGTCAGTCCATTCCCTTTCTATGCTCCTGATTCTATTATATTAACCAGTTTATTCTGTTCATCAGATTTTTAAGACACTTGATTGTTAGATTCACTTGTTGATAAATATGTATTTGTTGTTCATAATTTTTATCTTTACTTTTTTCTTCTTCTTCCTCTTCTAAAAGAATACCTTTCAGCATTTCATATAATACTTGTTTGGTGGTGGTGAACTTCTTTAGCTTATTCTTATCTGTGAAGCTCTTTATCTGCCCTTCAATTCTGAATGATAGCTTTGCTGGGTAGAGTAATCTTGGTTGTAGGTTCTTGCTATTCATCACTTTGAATATTTCTTGCCACTCCCACCTGGCCTGCATCGTTTCTGTTGAGAAAACAGCTGACAGTCGTATGGGTGCTCCCTTGTAGGTAATGAACTGTTTTTCTCTTGCTGCTTTTAATATTCTCTCTTTGTCTTTTGCTCTTGGCATTTTGATTATGATGTGTCTTGCTGTGGTCCTCTTTGGATTCCTTTTGTTTGGGGTTCTGTGTGCTTCCTGGACTTGTAAGTCTATTTCTTTCACCAGGTGAGGGAAGTTTTCAGTCATTATTTCTTCAAACAGGTATTCAGTATCTTGCTCTCTCTCTTTTTCTGGCACCCCCATAATGCTGATGTTGGTACACTTGAAGTTGTCCCAGAGACTCCTTACACTATCTTCAATTTTTTGGATTCTTTTTTCTTATTGCTTTTCCAGTTGAGTATTTTTTGCTTCTTTGTATTTCAAATATTTTACTTGATTCTTGTGCTCCTCTAGTCTGCTGTTAGGTCTATGTATATTTTTTATTTCAGTCAGTGTATGCTTACTTTCTCATTGGCTCTTTTTCATCTCCTCTTGGGTCTTGCTAAATTTATCCATCTTTTCTAGGAAATTCTTGAAAACCTTATAATCGTGGTTTTGAACTCTATATCCAGTTGTTTGCTTTCCTCCATTTCTTTCATTTGGGATCTGTTTGTCTCCGCATATTTTGCTGCTTCCCTGAGTTGGTAGAGTAGCTTTGTGTGCATAGGGCCCAGTGGCTCAGCTTCCCCAGTTACCTGAGGTGGACTCTCTTGGTGCACCCCTTTGTGAACTGTGTGTCTTGATTGTTGTTGGTATACTGGGGAAAATTGACCTCTAGACCAATTGGCTGTGAGGATCAACTGTGTCTATGACAGGAAAACTTCTGTGCTGGAGACAGCCTTATGATATAAGACTTGCAAAATTGCAAAGTCCTCTGTGCTCAGTTTGGATGGGGTGGAGTCTCAGGGCTGAGCAGACAGCCTTGGCTTTCCATCAGTCTTGCCCTATAAGCCCCCTGGGTCTCAGTGTCCCCCAGTAATTGCTGCAGTCCTCTCTGCACACACTCACACACACACCTCCAGACCTCTGCCTTTCCTGGCTCTCCTGAATTTCCATGCACTCCTCTCTTTTCCTGATAGTACAGGCTCCTCCTCCCCCCATATAAGTTTGGGTCCCCAGGGTCTCATCTGAAACTGGGGTTCAGTATAGTCGGAAGTGGAGTTCAGCACAGTCGGAAGGTTCCATTTTCCTTCCACTAGAGAAAGCCATCCAGGCCCTCAGGCACCCATCTTCTCTGTGCCTGTGTCTCCATATCTCAGTTTTTTGCAGCTCCTCTGAGTCTCCATGTGCCCCTCTCTTTCTTCTAGTTGTAGAATTTCCACTTAGCTAGCGTTCCTGAGGTTCTAGATGATGTCCATTCTGACTTTTAGCTGTAGTTTTGAAATTGTTGTGCAAGGCAGCAGCTTAGGTGTTCACCTATGCCGCCATCTTAGTTTCTCTCCTAAGGATGATTATTATTAATAATGGCTATTCTACATAATAAAAGAGTAATATACAAATTGACCATACCTGCACCACGCCCACCAGTCATGCCCACCAGCCAATCAGGAGCAAGTATGCAAATTAACCCAACCAACATATCTATGGCCACAGAGAGAGCAGGAGGGAGGCTTGGGTTGCCTGGCAATGGAGGAAGCCAAGCTTTCCACATACCTTGACCAGCCCAGGCCTCTGCTTAAGGTTACATACTTTCAATAGGCAGTCAGACATCCCTCAAGGGGTCCCAGATTGGAGAAGGTGCAGGCTGGGCTGAAGGACACTCCTCACCCCATGTACGAATTTCATGCACCAGTCCTCTAGTCATGTATACATAGCCTAAGATGAACCCAGCTAAGAAAGAAATGATTGTCCCTATTTTATAAATGAAGAAAAAGTCACAGAAAAGTTAAGTAATTTCCCCAGAGCCACACAGCCAACTAAGAATTAGGTTTCAAACCAAAAGACTACCCAGGGCCAAATCCACTATTTTTTTGCCTGTACTTCTCCAACCCCCAGAAGGAACATTCCATAAAACATGTCATCCAATCCTTACTAAAGCATTCTATGCTTTTAAGACTATAAAGTTATAAATGATGCTTCAGAAGCCATTGATTATGTGGGCAATGTGAGTAGAAAAATACATAGAGTGTTTTCCTAATTTCCTTTCTTAGGCTTTCCTAGGCTTTTGTTTTTCCCTTTTAATATATTTTTATTGATTTCAGAGAAGAAGGAAGAGGGAGAGGGAGGTAGAAACATCAATTATGAGAGAGTATCATTGATCACCTGCCTCCTGCATGCCCCCTAATGGGGATTGAGCCTGTAACCCCATCATGTGCTCTGACTGGGAACTGAACCACAACCTCCTGGTTCATAGGTCAATGCTCAAACACTGATCTGTGCTTTCCTCAGCCCTTTAACTGGTTTGCTTGTCACAGTGACAAGGTTTCCCACTGTGCCTTCGTGGTCACTCCATACCAACTCCTTTTTATTATTAGAGATTTTACAAAGTAGATAAATGTAGTCATTGATCAAAATTCCTGGAGAATGACCTGCTCTGACTGGAAGACAGTAACACAGATTAGATAAGACCAGGCTTCGGAGTCATATCATTCTGGGTTTGCTTCTTGGTTCCGCCACTTACATTCTGAGCTCTGTGAACTTAAGTTACTGACTTAACTTTTCTGGCTTTCAGCAGTTTTCCCAGGCCCCACATTACCAATCCAATTTTCTATCTGTTGGTGCTTCCACTGAATATGTTATGAGCCTTTCATGTCCAATCCTGGTACCTCCCTCACCCTTCATTCAGTCTTCTTCATCTCTGAAAATAACAACAACAAAACCAAGTTGTTTATTCCAGAAACCTTAATACCTCATTGCTTTTTCTCTCTTTCTGTCTCAGAAATCCACATCCAACCCATCTTTGAGACCAATAAATTTCCCTTCTAAAGTACAGCTTGAATCTCCATACTTCTCTTCTTTAAGCTGACTCATCTGGCCCATGCCATCATCATCCTTTTCCTGGACACCAAAATATTCTCATAATTAATCTTCCCTATTGCTCTCTTTTCCCCTTTCAATTCATTCCCCATGTAGCAGCCAGAGTGACTGTTTTAAAAAAGAGAGAGGATCATGTGACTACCTTTAAAATAATTTAATGGATTCTAACTTAAAGATTTCAAACCTTCTTCACATCCATTAGGACAACTATTATTTAAAATAAAATGGAAAAAATAACAAGTGTTAGCAAGGATGTGAAATAACTATAACC
>PVJN01009806.1:0-59547 GCA_004026805.1 Lasiurus borealis | reverse complement strand
GGAGGATATATTGGAGGGTATTCAGGGTTCACTACAGGTTCGGGTGCATATGGATTTGGTTGGTAAGGTGGATATGGATAACGTGGGTCATAAGGTGGAGGAGGAGGGATTCTCCCTGGGCCAAACGGGGGAGGAGGAGGAGGTGGTGGAATTCTCCCTGGGCCAAATGGGGGAGGGGGAGGAGGTGGTGGAATTCTCCCTGGGCCAAAAGGGGGAGGTGGTGGAATTCTCCCTGGGCCAAAAGGGGGAGGAGGAGGAGGAGGAGGAGGTGGGCCAAAAGGTTGTGGAGGATAAGGAGGTGGCAACTGTGGATATGGTGGATATGGTGGATATGGTCCTCTGGGGCCTCTTTGACTCTCACCAGGCTGTGGGGAAAAGCAAGAAAACAATTTGGAATTAAATATTTTAATATCAAGCATAAGAACTTGTACTCTCTATGGCAGGCAGAATTCTGAGATGGCGCCCAAGATTCCCTCTTTCCAGTTGGCAACGCTCGTCTGACCATATCAGGAGAGCCTTTTTTTTTTTTTTAAGATATTTTATTGATTTTTTACAGAGATGAAGGGAGAGGGATAGAAAATCAGAAACATTGATGAGAGACATCAATCAGCCGCCTCCTGCACGCCCCCCACTGGAGTTGTGCCCGCAAGCAAGGTACATGCCCCTGACCGGAATCAAACCCGGGACCTTTCAGTCCGCAGGCCGACGCTCTATCCACTGAGCCAAACTGGTCTCGGCTCAGGAGAGCCTTTTAAAATAGATTCTGTAAGTCAGAGACAGAAGTCAGTGAGATTTGTAGCTTAAGCAAAAGCTCTTCTCTTGGCTTGGGAGCAAAGGCCATGTTGGGGAAAGGACCACATGGAAGTAAGTGGTAGATGGGTAGGGGAAGGTAGGGATATCACCTGGTGACAAGCCAGCGAGAAAATAAGGATCTCAGTCCGCAAAAGAAGGGACCCAATTCTGCCAAAAATCATGCGAATTTGAGAGAGGATCCTGGGTTCCAGAAAGGAACACAGTCCTGGCAACGTTCTTTTAGCCCTGTCAGGCCCTGAACAGAAAATTCAACCAAATCAAGGCCAGAATTTTGACCAAAGAATCAGTGAGATAAAAAATGGATTTATAAAACTACTTATTTGTAGAAATTTGTTATGCAGTAAGAGAAAACTATTATATGTCTCCAAGCCACACATTCTAAAAGACTATATAAGAGCAGAGAAAGAGGTGTTTTTTTTTTTTTTTCCTCTGAATGCCTAGGCTCTCAATGAAAGCTGAGATAGCACTGAATGGAAAAAAAAAAGGATTGTGGGTAAAATTATATATATATATATATTTTTTAAATTGGGATGGTGTTTTATTTTATTTAAAAAAATATCTTTATTTTTGAAAGTGTTTCAGATGTCCCCTTTTGCCCCTAGAGGCTCCCTTCTCCTGAACCTGCCCTCTATCTTCTCCCCCAAAGCCTTCACTGCATTATTGTCTATATCCATGGGTTATGCATATATGTTCTTTGGTTCATCTCTTTTCCTCAGCCTCTCCTGCCTTCCTTCTGAGATTCATGTCTGTTGCATGCTTCAATGTCTCTTAATCTATTTTGTTTGTTAGTTATTTTGTTCATTAGATTCCACATATGAGTGAGATCTTTTCTCTGATTGGCTTATTTTGCTAGCATAATACTCTCCAGGTTCTACCATGTTGACTCAAAGGATAAGATATCCTTCTTTTTTATACAGATGCCCAAAAGACAGATGAAAAGATACTCAAAGTCACTGGTCATCAGAGAAATACAAATTAAAAGCACAATAAGATATCACCCCTCACCTGCCAACAAATAAGTTCTGGTGAAGATGTGGAGAAAAGGGAACCCTAGTACACTGCTGGTGGGAATGCAGACTGGTGCAGCTACAGTGGAAGACAGTATGAAACTGTCAAATGAAACTGCCATTTGATCCAGTGATCCCTCATCTAAGAATATATCCTATGAATCCTAAAACACCAATCATAACCTTTGCTTAAAGTACAGACTGTCACTGGAATCAATTTCAAATGGGGAAAATGACTCATATCTTCTTAAGAGTTCAGGATTGTTCAACTGTTTGAAAACTAATTATTTATCAAGCATACTATTGAGCACTTCTTTGTGAAATATGCTGAAGTAGGAGCTATGGGAGAGCCACCTGTGAGTCTGCAGATCAAGTAGCCACAATACTAGAAGGTCCAAAAATCACCCAATGTGAGGGAGAATGATAGACTTTATAGTTCCCTGCCTCTGTTATGTAAAGGTTGTGTGAATGTGAAATCCTTTTAGAGATGCTTTCTTACCTCATCTGGAAAATGATGTTCTTAAAAGTACCCACATCCTGGGGTCATTGTCAGATTTGTTGTGAAAGGTTACTAGTAATGTGTTTAGGGGATGCTTGGTTCAGGTACAGTGCTCAATAAATGTTTTGTGCTGCTATTTATGTTAACATCATGACAGTGGTTGCAATTTTTGGAAATAAAAATAGTTGAAAAATAGTGCAGGAAACAAATATATTGGAAAATAAGAGTTATTAGTTTTGGGGAGAGGAAAGATAGTCTCACAGAGGAGGCAGCCTTTGAAGGGAGGTTTAAATATTATAAACTGGGGAGAAGGCGTGTTAAATGGAGGGGAAGTATGTAAATGCTCCAGGGTAAGAAAGCACAAGTCCTCATCTCCGGTGGGTTCATTTAGGACATACAACTGCATTCCCTTCTTGTCCTCAGGTCCTTCACCTGTTTTCTGACATTGCCAGTTCCAAACTGTAGGGTCCCCCTGAATCATCACTTTTCTTGATTCCCAGTTGCAGGTCCTTAACCAGTGGTGGCAGATGTTGAAAGCCCTGACCTCCCTGACAAACACCTGGTCCTTCAGCACTGCCCTGCATTTCTCTCTAGTGCCTCCAAATTATGCCATTGCATTTCCCAGAAGCCTATAATTTCCCAAGTTGATGCTAATTTTATTAAAGCTTTCTACCTCTTCTTTAGGCCTCATCCACACCATCAAGATGATTTTCCTCCTATTTTTCCAAAGTAATGCAGTCAATTAGAAATGAACTTTACTGATTTATTGGCCACATACTGGCAAGTCATAAATATCTGGCTATTTTTTTTTTTCTTTGCAGGAATTTTCTCAGGCCTCTGTCAGTTTTTCCTTTTTATTCTTGAACTTCAATATGTTAACTTGGTTGTTTTCTTCAGAATAACTATCACCATGCAATTTCCTTGTTATCACTCTCTCTTCACCTCTTGCATTTCAGCAAAGCTTTCTGAAAGTGTATTCTGTTTGCTGAGATTAACCCCACTCTTTATATGCTAGTCACTAGTCACCTGGCTTCTGCTCCCAGTATGCCAGTAAAACACTTTTTTTTTGGTCACAATGAAACAAAATTGCCAAGGCACAGCTGTAGAACGAGTCCTTAAGTTGGCCTTTTCTAGCTAGTGATGTCTTTTGAATTATGGAGGGCATTTGACTCAAGGGCTGACAATCCAAAGGCTAGGCCATTATGTTTGAAAAGTTTAGGACTTGATTTTTCATTTTTTTTTAGAACTTGATTTTTAATTGGCAAGATAAATTCATAGTGTAGGAAAATATTTCATGTTTTTTATTTTCATTGTTGAGACAATGAATTCAATAAAAGTTGTCTCCTAAGGACAGCTTCATATTGATCTAAAACTTATGTCTACTGAAAAGAAATCTTCAAAGTAAACATTTGTTATTTTCCTAATCCAACAAAATTGATTAATTAACTTCTTTTCTGCAACTGGAGAGTGGTAATCAACTTGATAAAAATAATGAAACCTAATCAATGGACACAGACAAGTAAGGGCATGAGTGGAGGGAATGAGGGAGGTAATGGGGGGAGGAGGAGAGGAGGAGGAATAAGGACATATATGTGACACCTTAATCAATACAGAAATTTAAAAAAATGAAAAAAAGAGAAAATACTATATTAGAAATAAAAACTATCTTCTCAGTGGTGTATAATTAAAGCTAATATCCTATATCACTTGGTTTAGGAACAATCCAGCCAAGATATAGATACTTAGAATTTAAATTAATTTGTATTTAAATGGGATTAATAGTAGTCTTGTTTCAGACATTTTTTGAGGATTAATCGTGATATTGTTGGGAAGCAGTAAAAAAATTACCCATAACAGATTAAACACTCAAAAGATGACTGGATCAATAGTATTACCTATCTGCCCATATTGTTAACAATTAATCACCATGAATCTCATAATTAAGTTAGGAAAAGGCTTATTTCTATTTAAACTGCTTATGTTAAGCTATTTATATTATTTAAATTCTCCAATTTATTTTGCAAAAATATAATTTTCAGGGGAGAAACTAAGATGGTGGCATAGGTAAACACCTAAACTGCTGCCTGAACAACTATTTCAAAAATACCAACTAAAAGACAAAACGGACATCATCCAGAATCACAGGAAGGCTGACTGAGTAGAAATTCTACAACTAGAAGGAAAGAGAAGAGCACACTGAGACTCAGAGGAGCTTCAGAAGGCAGAGGTACTGAGATGTGCATGTGGAGAGGACTGGCAACTGAATGCACAGCTGGCTTTGTCAAGCGGGAGTGAGACAAAAGCTCTGAACTCCAGTTCTGGGAGAGACTCTGGGGACCCAGACTCATTGGGGAAGAAACTGGACTGTCTGGCAGCGGGCAGAACTCGAGGGTGGCTTTCTTTCAGAGGTGCTTGCAGTGATTGCCATGGGACACTGAGACTCAGGGGCTTATTAGTGCAGGGCTGAGGAGAAACCAATGCTGTCTGCTCTGCCCTGAGACTCCGCTCCATCCAAGTTGAGCACAGAGGCTTTTTGCAAATCTTATCTCATAAGGGTGTCTCCAGCACAGAAGTTCTCCCAACATAGACACAGCTGATCCTCACAGTCAATTGGCCTGGAGGTCCATTCCTCCCAGTGACACCAAACAACAATTAAGACTTAACTACAACAAGGCTGTGCACACAGTCCATAAAGGGGTGCACTAAGAGTGTCCATCTCAGGTAACTGGGGAGGCTGAGCCACTGGGCCCAATAGGACACTTAGTACACAAAGCCACTCTATAACTCAGGGAAGCAGCCAAAATGCAGAGACAAAGAAAAAGATCACCAATGAAAGAAGTGGAGGAAAACAAAAGACTGGATATAGAGTTTAAAACCATGGTTATAAGGTTTTTCAAGAATTTTCTAGAAAAGGCTGATAAATTTAGCCAGACCCTTGAGGATATGAGAAAGGACCAACTAGAAATTAAACATACACTGACTGAAATAAAAAATATTATACAGAGACCTAACAACAGACTAGAGAATCACAAGAATCAAGTCAAAGATTTGAAATACAAAGAAGCAAAAAACACTCAACTGGAAAAGCAAAAAGAAAAAATAATCCAAAAATATGAATATAGTGTAAGGAGCTTCTGGGACAACTTTAAGTGTACCAACATCTGAATTATAGGGGTGCCAGAGAAGATAGAGAGCAAGACAATGAAAATCTATTTGAAGAAATAATGACCAAAACTTCTGGTGGAAGAAATAGACTTACAAGTCCAGGATGCACACAGAACCCCAAAGAAAATGAATCCAAAGAGGATTACACCAAGACACATCATCATTACAATGCCAAGGGAGCAAAAGACAAAGAGAATATTAAAAATAGCAAGAGAAAAAGTTAGTTACCTACAAGGGAGTACCCATACTCCTGCTGATTTCTCAAGAGAAACTATACAGGCCAGATGGGAGTGGCAAGAAATATTCAAAGTGATGAATAGCAAGAACTTACAACCAAGATTACTCTCCCTAGCAAAGCTATTATTCAGAATTGAAGGGCAGATAAAGAGCTTTACAGATAAGAAAAAGCTAAAGGAGTTCATCACCACCAAACCAGTATTATATGAAATGCTGAAAGGTATTTTTTAAGAAGAGGAAGAAAAAGAAAAAAGGTAAAGATAAAAATTATGAAAAACAAATACGTATCTATCAAGTGAATCTAAAAATCAAATGAATTAAAAATCTGATGAACAGAATAAACTGGTGAATATAATAGAATCAGGGGCATAAAAAGGGAGTGGACTGACAATACTCCTAGGGAAAGCGGTGTGAGGGACAGGGGAAGAGACTGGATAAAAATCATACACCTATGGATGAGGACAGTGGGGGAGGTAAGGGCAGAGGGTGGGGTGGGAACCGGGTGGAGGAAAGGAACAATTGTAATAATCTGAAAAACAAAGACGTTTTTAAGAAAAAAAAAGAGAGAAAATCATTGATTGGTTGCCTTCTGAACACTACCCTCTCTCCCCCCATACACAAACACACTGGGGATCAGGCCCACAACCTTAGTCTGTGCCATTGACCAGAATTAAACTCTGGACCCTACAATCCTTGAGCCAGTTCTGTATCCACTGAGCCAAACCAGTTAGGGCTGTAATACTTTCAACAATAAAGAATTTTTTTAAGGCAGACAATAGGCCTGGCTGGTGTTGCTCAGTGGTTGAGCACTGATCCATGAATCAATCCTGGTTGGGGTAGATGCCTGGGTTTTGGGTTTAATCCCCAGTGTTGGGTGTGCAGGAGACAGCTGTTCAGTGTTTCTCTCTCATCACTGATGTTCTCTCTCTCTTTCTCTCTCCTTCTTTCTTCCTCCCTCTGAAGTCAATAAAAACATATTTTGCCTTTAAAAGAATAATTTTCAGGTAATAATTACCTGATGCTTTAAAATAAGAAAGTGTTTTTCTCTTATAGTCTGGACATAAAAATGTTGAATATCAGCTTTAAGGTCAGATAAGTAAGATATAACATGATCTTTGAAACATGTCAGTATGTTTTATTGGTGCATCAAAAATCATATCACATCTCCAATGCACTTAGTAATATGGGCAAGGCCCAGCTGCTTGAGAGACCTAGGGAATGACCTCCTTCTATTCAAGTTTTAGAAAGTAGAAGAAGAATAATTCTATGTTTCAGAATGATATTACTTTATGTTGCCTGTTTTCTGTAAGTTCTAGTTTCTTCTGAAAAAGGTTTTTATCTTTTTCACTTGATATAACATATTTTATAGTCTTTTTGTAGAAAGTACTCTAGAATTAATCTCCTTTTTCCAAAACTGGAATTAATCTATAGCTACTTTGAAATCAATTATTATTCCACTACTTAAAACACAAAAACTTGTGGCTTTTAAAAAAATCCCTTGAAACTTTGATTAGTTAAAAGCTTCCATGGTACTTAACCCAGTCCTTTATACCCAATAGGTGTTGGTTGATAAAAATGTTTATAGTTTATAAAAGTTGCCTAAATCCTTTTATAGTTTATAAAAGTTTATAAAAGTAAAATACTACTATTCCTACTTTCAAACACTCATTCATTCTTGGATGAGGTTTGGCTTAATATAAATACACACACACACACACACACATACATATATATATGTATATATATATACATATATATATATATATAACTAAAAAAATTTAAAGAACATGTTCAAATATATTTAAAAAGTGTCATTAAGTATATTGGATAAAAAATTTACAATAAATTTGTTTACCCTACTTGTGAAATTGCTAATGTATGGGTACCCACATTTATACATGTTTTATAATGCGGTCTGATATTATATATTTTAGCAGTCAAACATGGTAGCCATGAGCAATTTAAATTAGATTAATAAATATTTTAATATATTTTTATTTATTTCAGAGAGGAAGAAGTATGGAGAGATAGAAATATCAATTATGAGAGAGAATCATTGATTGGTTGCCTTATGCATACCCCCACTGAGGATGAAGATCACAACCTGGGCATGTGCCCTTGACCAGAATCAAACCTGGGACTCCTCAGTCCACAGTCTGATGCAAACCTGGTTAAGGCTAGATTTATAATTTAAATTCAAATTACAGCAGTAGACCAGCATTTTATCAATTATTGCTAGCTACTAATATTTATGTGGAAAATGTGATTAGTCATGAGAAAAAGATAATGTGGTTAATGAGACTTACCGAGAAACAGGCTTCAAGGGCCAAAAGGCCCAAGATGAAACACAGTGGTTTCATCCTTACGGTTACTCCTGAAAATAAGCACAATGGCTGGTTAATAATCTATTTTTTTTAAGTGTCCTAACCACTGGTATTAGTGTAAGAATAGAACCATTTTAAGAAACTCGTCTAATTTTATTTTGGACTCAATATTACTATGGAGCAATAATGTTAGGCTTACGACATGTAAGTATGATATGATGAAACTAGTTTTCACTCTTGATTTAGAAACTAACACTGGAAATAATAATGGCAAAGAGTTGTTCATAATATGTTTTATGTGATAGAAGTTTTATGAGTAGGTTTTTACTTACAGAAGAAACCACTGTATCTAGTAAGCTGATTTTTCCCTTTTTCTTATTATTGAGAGGTCCCCCCCAAAATTTAAGACATATGATTTAGTTATAATATTAATATATCAAATACAAATGTGCAGAAATCTATAAATCAATGTAATCACTATTATAAAATATCAAGATGCTCAAATCCAAATGTATCCATTTCAAAGGACAGTTGACCCTTGAACAAAACAGGTTTGAATTATGTGTCCATTTCTATAACAATTTTTTTCCAGTAATTCACAGTAGGCCATCCATATCTATAGGTTTTGCAGAGTCAACCAACTACACATTTAAAAGTATTTTTGATCCTCCCCTTTGGAATCTGTGGGTGCAGTGGACCAACTTTATGGATTGTTCTACATTATTACATATAAGGGATTTTAGCATCCACAGATTTTGGTATCCTTAAAGTCCTGAAACCAATTCCCCTTGAGGATACTGAAGGATAACTTGTGAGTCAAAAGTTATACTCACAAGTTATAACTGAGGAGGGTCAGTAACCCTAACCCCTGCATTGTTGAAGGGTCAACTGTAGTTTAAAGAAAAATTGTCATATAATATATGTTCTAGTTTTAAGAACATTCTACTAAGTTATTTTACTTCATGATAAGTGGTCTAAAACTATTTTAAAAAATTCATATAAGACCAGGGCAGAGAAAAGAGAGTGATGCTTTGATAATGTACTCTCAATTGGCTTTGATTTTACAGTATATTCCACCCCAACCCCAGCCCATTTTTTGGTAAATTTCACCTAAGGATAGTTTTCCATTGATTTTTAAAGAGAGTGGAAGAGAAGGAGAGAGAGAGAGAAAGAGAGAGAGAGAGAGAGAGAGAGAGAGAGAGAGAGAGAGAGAGAGAGAGAGGCATTAATGTGGTAGAGATACATTAATTGGTTGCTCCCTGTACATGCCCTGACAAGACTGGGGATTGAACCTACAACCTAGGTATGTGCCCTTGATGGGGAATTGAACCTGTGACCCTGTGATCTGCAGGCCAGTGTTCTAACCATTTAGCACACCAGTCTGGGCTACAATATATTTCAAATACATGATGGCCCAAGTTCTGGGAAAGTAGTGCATGCACCTTTGTGAGAACTAGCTTTCTAATAGTCAACTCTACCCATCAGATATGTGTGTTGCCTGAACAACCAAGTCTTCAAAGAATCTTAGGGACAAATTTCACAGAATATTCAATTATATATGCATACTTTTTTTTTTCAAGTATCATTTTTTCTATGTCACGTTCTTGTAAAAAATTTTCAAAACTAAGACAAATCTAGTAATAAAATATGCTATAGAATGTAGAATAATTCAATTCTCTTAGAATACGTTTAATAATGTTCTGATCATTATGTAGCTCAAAAAAATGTTAAAGTCCATCAGTGGAAAAATTGATTGATTATGTAATTGGATGGATTAATTGTCCCAAGTTCTCAACATGCATACTTTTCTCTAACATATAGAATTTCACAAAATTCAATGGGTTTTATGGCTGACTATATTTATGTATTTTATTTTTTTAGTGAAAATGAATATTCTTTAAATGCCTATGAAAATAGTATTTTAAAAAGTCTCACAACAAAGCAGCATGGTACTGGCATAAAAACATATAACTCAAAGGAATAGAATAGAAAGTCCAGAAATAAACCCATGCCTTTATAGTCAATTAATATTTGACAAAGGATGCAAGAACATACAATGAGATAAACATAGTCTAGTCAATAAATTTTGTTGGAAAAATTAGACAGATATGTGCAAAAATGTACTAGACTACTTTCTTATACCATACACATGACTAAACTAAAAATAGATTAAAGATTTAAAATAAGGCTCAAAGCCATAAAAATCATAGAAGAAAATATAGGCAGTAAGAGCTTTAACATTTTTCATAGCAATATTTTTCTGATGTATCTCCTCAGGAAACAAAAGAAAAAATAAGCAAATGGGACTAAATCTAACAAAAAAGATTTTACATAGTAAAAGAAACCAACAAAAAAAATGCAAAAACACTCCACTGAATGTGAGAACATACTCATCAGTGATACATCTGATGAGTTAATATCCCAAATTTATAAAGAACCTGTCCAACTCAGCACCAAGAATATAATCCAATTAAAAAAATGTACAGAGGCCTTCTCCAAAGAGGATATAGAGAGGGCCAATAAATATGAAAAAGTGTTCAGTGTCATTAATCATCAGAGAAATGCAAATTGAAATCATAATGAAATATCTCACTTTACACCTATCAGAATAGTTATCATCAATAAATCAACAAATGATACGTGTTAGCTAGGATATGCCCAGGACTGACAGTGGGAATGCAGACTGGTGCAGCCACTATGGAAAATAGTTTTGTGTTTCCTCAAAAAATAAAAAATGGAACTAACTGCCAATGACCCAACAGGTCCACTTCTGGGTCAATATCTGAAGAAAGCAGAAATGAGTACCCCTATGCTCATTGCCAAGATTTAGAATGAGCCAAAGTGCCCTCAGTAGATGAATGGATCAGAAAGCTGTGGTACATTTGCACAATGGAATACTACTTTCTTACACCAGCTGTAAAAAAGAAGAGAATCTTACTTTGTTTTTTGCAACACGATGAATGGAACTAAAATATTGTGTTAAGTGAAATAAGCCAGTCAGAGAAATACAAATGATTTCACGTTATGTGTAATCTAACAAACAAAATAAGAAACAAATAGGAACAGGCTCATAGATACAGAGAACAGACTGATAGGTGTTAGAGGAGAGAGTCATTGTGGGACAGGCTTAAAAAAGTGAAGGGCTAAGCAAAAATCAATAATAACAACAACAACAAAAAAACCCCACAACACAACAACTTACAGACACAGAGAGCAGTATGGTGATTACCAGAGGGAAAGCGGGTTGGAACAAAGAAGGAGAAGGTAAAGGGGGAATGAATGGCGACAAAAGGAGACTTGACTTTGGGTGGTGAACATACAATACAATATACAGATGATGTATTATAGAATTGTACACCTGAAATCTATATAATTATGTTAACCAATGTCACTCAATAAAAATAAAAATAAAATGAAAGTCTCAGAGAATTAGTATTCAAAGTAAAAATTCTTCAATTTATATATCCATGTACCTATCTTTGTGTGAGGATCCTTTTCAGGGCTGAGTAGTCTGCTGGTCAGAATGTCTCCAGCCAGTTACCTTCCAAAGATGAAAAGTGAAGGTGAGAAAGAACAAGAAATCTCAGCTCTTATATATATTACAGTGGATTTCTAGTGATAATAAGGAAAGGCTAGTTGGAAGACACAAACTTTTAAGTTGATGCTCTTTAAACAAAGATAGAAAAGTGTTGTTGCCAATTTGGCAATCTTTTTCTGCAGTGTTGTTTTTTTTTAAATTTCATTTCTGAAGAGCTTTGACCCATTCAATATGTGGTGTTTTCCAAGGAAATATATAATATACAATGAGTCATAGTGTCCTCTGTCTCAGTAAAGTAATCTGGAGCTTTATTTTAAAGAAAAAGCTCAATATGTTTTATTTCAAGTAATTTTAATGGTCCTCTTTTATTATATCTTACTATCACCATATTTTCTATTTTATCTAAAAGTTAAAGACATTATATGGGAAATTAAAATATCAAATTATTTTTAAATTGAACTCAAACACAATATAGAGACAATTTGTGGGGCTAAAACTAGAATTAAAACTAGAAGTCATTATTAAATCAGTGTTGTTAAACACCATGCACAGGGTAGAATGGCCAGTCATGTACAAAGTATGTCATATATATTGCTTGAATTTTGGACTACTGTTCTATATCTTTTGGGTTTCATATTCTTTTTTTTTTTCAGTTGAAACAATGAAATTGTATTATTTTATTCTTATGTATTTCTACATATCTGGTCATCCGTTATGTCTCCCATTTATATAATGTTGGCATAGTTGAGTAAATGTTTTTGATAAAAATAAAAATGTATTTGGATGAAGATTTTGACCTAAGTTTTGGAACTAGCATGAAAGAAAAAGCTAGTGTTAGAAGAGGGAGGAGAGTCAGAAGATCCATGCAGTTTCTTAACCTTAACTGTTTGAATTTTCTGTGTCTGTGATTGTTACAAGATAGATTACTTAAGAGATACTTAAAGAGACTTTTTTTTTTTAAAGGAGATTTACTTTTGTCAATGCAAAACTAAAACAGTGGTATGAGATTATGTTTTAGAAGTCACTTGCAGATTGCCATGATTAACTTGAGAAATATAACTAAACAAAAAAGAGATGATGTAAAGTTTTTAATTATGGGGACATTATATGAATATATTTTTACTTTGAAGTGAATGTCTATGGGAAAGTCAATTTTATATTTTTGGTAAGCCTGGGATTTGAGGGTTTCCCTATTCTAGATGATTGTATAATCTCTACTTTTTACTAATTATTGCATAATAATAATTGTTAATATTTAAAAAGCTTTCGTATAACAAGATGAAATTATCCATCATTCACTCATTCACTCATTGGACATCTATTTAATGTTGAATGAATGTCAGACATAGTGCTAGTTGTCAGAGTCACAGAATATTTAAATGTTTGGTTTGTTAAATGTCTTTTGGAAGTCATAGGTGGTATAGAATAAAGAAGCCATATTTTGAAAGTTGATTTTAATTTTAAAGCACTGTACCTAATTTCATTGGCTTTGTCCCATTGTGGCTTTCAAGAAATTTCTGATGACATAATCAGGTGTAATAAGTTGTTTGACTAGTTTGTTAACCTTAGGACCAAATTAATTTCTAACAATTACATGCCCTAACAGTGAAGGTGACTCTATTTCTTAGGTAACATGAAAAGTTCAATAAACCACTCTCTTCTCTGAGAATAATTGAGGTTGCCAAAAGGGGAGTATCTCTTCTTTCTGTGGGTGCCAACGTATTTTTTAGCCAAGTGTTTTAAATTCAGGTACAATTTACATTGTAATAGATCACTGACTCTGAAGGACTTGGGATGAACACTGACAAAACTAAAAGATAATTTCTGAGTGACTTGTGACCAAAAAGAGATTTAGAATAACATAAGCCAACGGAAGCACATGTCTGTTGGGAAAGAGTCACTCAAGTTAATCTTTAAATAATTCAAGGCTTTAAAAGATCCTGAATGAATATTGTCTAGTGTAGACCTAAATAGTGTCTCTAGTCACAGCAAGTTCAAGGTGACAGGGGCATTACACTACTATTAGTTCAGAGACTTATGTGATAGATATAAAAATATTTTTATGAATAATTATATTTCACAGAATTAAACGATCATGCAGCAACATATTTGCAGTCAGCTGCCCTGCTGTGCAACTTTATAACTCTGCTTCTTTGGACCTATGGAAAGCATATGAATATATTTCTTCTAGATTATGTATTTGACTCTAGCCAGTGAATGAAAATAAGTATGCAATTGACTTCTAATAAGATTTTTGTTTAATAGATAACACTAAGTAGTTAACTACAGAATTTCAATTCTCTTTCAAGATCTCTCTTAGGGAATATTCCTGGCTTCATCTTATTAAGCAAAATACACTTTTTTGTTCACAACTTTATTTTGTATTCTAAAATATCTAGTTGTAGACAAACTTTCTCTGTCAAATGAATCCTGTATTTTAAAAGATTAAAATGTAAACATTAGTTGACAAGTCATAATGTATTTATTTCTTCATTTAATATGCAGAAATAGTCAGGAAGAAATTAACATCCAATTTTTTTAATGAAAAGAAGAGAGAGCTCTGGCCGTTGTTCAGTGGTGAGAGTATTGGCCTCCAGACTGTACAGTTGGAGGTTTTATTCTGATCAAGGGCATATATCTTGGTTGTAGGCTAGATCTCAGGCTCTGGTCAGGGTGTGTGTGGGAGTAAACTATCCATGCATCTTTCTTACATTGGTGTTTCTCTCTCTCTCCCTCTCCCTTCCATTCTCTAAAGATCAATGGGGAAAAAATATCCTCAAGTGAGGATTAATAACAATAAAGAAAGAATACAGTTAGTACTAAAGTCATATCAAGCATGTTTAATAAGGTTTACCAGTATTTCTAAAAAATATTCATAGTCTACTGGTAAGAATTTATTATTTAAAAAAATAAAGGACTCTAGGAAATAAAGTCTATTAAAATATTAAGGCTTTATCTTCATTTCTTAAAAGCTAGTACAAATACCTTACATAACAACTTTACATTTTGAGTGAAAATGGTACATTGTTCTCTGAAATGGAAATGAAAAGGCCTCAGTCTCAGAATTGACCTGTCACTTATGAATAGAATGGCCTTCGAGAAATTTCATTAACCTCAGAGCTTTATTTCCTTCCTTTGTGAAAAGGTCAAGTTAAATTGAATAGCTTCCTTTTGTTCTCATTAGAGGCAGATCTAGGTGTGGATGGGCCTAAAGCTTAAACAATTTTTGGAGCTGACTATAAGAATACAAAATTATAATTACCAACTACCCGCAGTATTGATTGATAGCAGCAGTAGAAGGGAAATAGGGATGGCTAAATATCACAGGCTTCCTTGAGGTGGGAAGTGTTTTTTAGAAGATTGGGAGAGTAATGGTCTCTGTGCTAACTGGATTTATTGCAATAACATCAACAAAAATCTGTGACTGACAAAAGCAAACATTTATTTCTCTCATATCATATGTTCGCATCCAAGGGCAGTCTGTTTCTGCAGTTTTGTTGTGTGTGTTTCTCATTCCAGGATCCAGGTTGAAGAAATAGACCCTCTTTAGGACATGCAGCTCTTGTAGTGCAAAGGGAACCAGCAAGAGAGCAGGATGGAATTCCTGCCTCAGAGTTGCCTATAGTGACTTCAGTTCACATTTGAAGGCCAAAACAAGTCACAGTGCCACTTAAAAAAAGTTTAAAAAAATTTTCAATTACAGTTGAAGTTCAATTTAAGGTTTCAGGTATACAGCATACCAGTTAGACAATTATATAATTTACAAAGTGATCCCCATGGGAGGTCTAGAGCATATTATGCTGAGTGAAATAAGTCAGACAGAAAAAGACAAATACCAAATGATTTCACTTACTTGTGGAATCCAAAAAACAAACAAACAAATCAGTAATGGACTTAACATACAGAGAACAAAAGAATTGTTATCAGATGGAAGGAAGATTGGAGGGAGTAGGGTAGGTGAGAAAGGTGAAGGGATTAAGAAATGCAAACTGGCAATTACACGAATATACAAGTACAGTTTAGGTAATGCAGTCAATATATTGCAACAGAGCTTCACTTTGTCAGAGATAGGGTAGTATACTCTGCTTAGAGGGCGGGATTTCTGAAGCCTTATGGCAATGAGTAAAAATCTAAAATCCTCTTTTGATAAGGGCAATGTGTGGTGACCTCTTTCCACGTCCCGCATGGTTCAGGGTTCCCGGGTGAGGGTTTGGGTTCTGAAGGAGGCCGCACGCAAACGAAATGAGAGACTAGAAAACATTAATTTGGCGATATTGGGGGGCCAGGCGGGAGCCTTCCTCTAGTGGGAAGGACTACCATTTTGCTCTGGCCTTTTTCTCCCTTTTATTAAGGCTTTGGAACACCCCCCTAGTCTTTAGGCAGGAAATAATAGAAATTAACATGATACAAACAGATAGTTTCAACTAAACAATGAGTAATCAGCTCTGACCTTTCAGAGCAATTAAGGTTGGCCAGCTTTCTGGCCTTCTGTTTACATCCACCTAGTGAGAACAATATTTGGTCTCAGACAGCAATGGAAGCACATGATTGGAAAAAGGAGCACCATCTACTACATTTGGAAAGCAGCAGCCAGGAGGTTGACAAATGCACTTCATTTTCCTGAGATTGAAGGTTGAGGAAGAATCCACACCTTCTACTTCAGAGGGTCCATTTATTTCTTGTAAAGACCATCAAACCTCCGAGGGAAGGTAGGCTAGGGTGGGGGTAAGTGGGAGAGAGCAACCAAAGGACTTGTATGTATGAACATGAGCCTAATCAATGGACACAGACTTCAGGGAGGGTGAGGGCAGGAATAGGGCGGGTTGGTAATGGGGGAATAAGAACATATATGTAACACCTTAATCAATAAAGAAATTAAAAAAAAATAAAGCCAAAAAAAAAAAAAAAAAAGAAGAAGAAGCAGCAATTTTCTTTGAAAGTCCAATTCGCTTTGTTTTCTCTGGGATGCAGTTTCCATTAATTATCACCTTTTCAAAATGAAATAATCAATTCTCATTTTTAATGGAATATAAATCCTAATTCACTTTTCCAAAAAGAAAATTATGCTCTTGATTGCATTACCTTCTCATACCATCAACCTGTCTCTTTAATTGAAAACCTCTTTTGTTGCTATCTCACTTTTCACTCCTTAACTTTTTATAATTTGGACAATTATTAAGTTTCTTATTTTCAAACATTGTGTCATTCACATGCTGCTATTCTTATTTTTTTCTTTTCTCTGTTTTTAAAGTGTTTAAACATTTTAAAACCTTTTTATCTTCTTGCCTTTTTTGAAAAGTTTCTTGGTTCTCTCATCTCTGATCGTTCCTTTTTCTATATGTTATTTATTTATTTATTTTTGTCTTTTCTTTCTTCTGGTCTAAGAATAGTTTTCTCAAGTGATTCTACCTTTCTCATTCTTCTTTCTGATTTTCTCCCTCCAGTTCTGCTCCAAACCTCCAATCCTCCTCTTCCTCTACTTTTTTCTTTCTCTTTTCTCTCTTCTATACAGCAGTAAATATACTGGAGAACTTGTGTTTCTAGAAGAAATGTGCTCTAAACTGCACCTAATGATAAGGACAATATAAATTACATTAATGTGGGATATGTGCAGTCCTAGTTGTGCAAAACTTTTCCTTATAAAACTCCAGGATAAGCAGAACACAAAGCTGACTGGACTGTCACAATTCCAGTTGTTGTTTTCTTAAAATTTATCTTTATTGTTGAAAGTATTACCTATGTGCCCCCTCTCCCCTTTTCCCCATCGAACCCTTCTAGTCTGCATCTGTCCTCCTCCCCAGGCCTTCACCACACTATTGTTTATATGGGTTATGTTTATATGCATATAAATTCTTTGGTTAATCTCTTCCCACCCATCTCCACCCTTGCCTCTGAAATTAGATAATCTGTTCCATGCTTCTATGTCTCTGGATCTATTTTTGTGTGTGTGTGTGTGTGTGTGTGTGTGTGTGTGTGTGTGTGTTTACATTCTAGTTGTCCTAAGCATTTTTTTAAATATATTTTATTGATTTTTCACAGAGAGAAAGGGAAAGGGATAGAAAGCCAGAAACATCAATGAGAGAGAAACATCGATCAGCCGCCTCCTACATGCTCCCCACTGAGGATGTGCCCACAACCAATGCACATGCCCTTGACCGGAATTGAACCCGGGACCCCTTAGTCCCCAGGCTGACGCTCTATCCACTAAGCCAAACTGGCCCAAGCAGCATTTTTATTGGGAAAAGTAAATAGTTTGGGCTCCACCAGCCAGGTTGAATGCCTGCTCTTCATTTACCGACTATGTGTCCTTGGGTAGTTGATTAACCTCCATGGGCCTCAGTTTTCCTGTCTCTAGAGTGTCAGTAATAATGGGAATTATAGATTTATGGTGAATGTTAAATTATTATATGTGAACCTACTAGAACAGAGTTTGACACATGTAAGAAATCAAATGTTTTTATTATTTTTAAGGCATCATATATAATAAAGAGGTAATATGCAAATTGACCCTCATGTCCTCACATCACAAGGTGGCCACCCCCACCCACATCATCACAAGATGGATGCCACAAGATGGCCACCACAAGATGGCCATCCCCACATTGTCACAAGATGGCTGGCAGGGGCGGGAAGTTGGGGGTTACCAGGCTACAGGGGAAGGCAGTTGGGGGAAACTAGGCCTGTAAGGGAGGGCAGTTGGGAGTGACTGAGCCTGCAGGGGAGGACAGTTGGGGGCAACCAGGCCTGCGGGGGAGGATAGGTTATGGGGCTGTTAGGGGAGCAGTTAGGTGTCAATCAAGGTGGCAGAGGAGTGGTTAGGGGGCTATTAGGTTGGCAGGCAGAATGGTTAGAGGCAATCAAGCAACCAGGCAGGCTAGTGGTTAGGTGCCAGCAGACCTGGATTGTGAGAGAAAGGTCTGACTACTGGCATTTGGACATCACCTGAGGATTCCTAGATTGGAGAGGGTGCAGGCTGGGCTGAGGGACACCCTCTCCCGCTCTCCAGTGCATGAATTCTGTGCACTGGGCCTCTAGTAGTTCTGTAACAATCTTCTGTGGTAAAACCTTTATTGATTTTTCTTTCTATAGAAGTAATCTAAACTCTTAATCCTGATCTTTCTTAATATGATTATTACCTCCTGCTCTCATATCCATTTTTTCAAGTATTTTTGATATTCATAGACAACTTACATTTCATGGGATTAAGAGCCACTTGAAAGTGTGGTATGTAGTTATCCTATTCCCAGAATTGTAGTCCTGGCTTAATGTTACACTTAATACCTGTTTGGAGGATGTGAATATGAATGACAAATGCTCTCCTACTTCCATGCTGTATTTTTACTTAGCAGTGGGCCTTATACCAATTTTCTGCATGTTGAAATCACTCCTTTTTATATCATATGTGAAATTTTATAGTACATGCTGAAATAATTTTTATGACCCTAGTTATGGTTATGTGCATCCTTGACCTTTAATTCTTATTTCTTCACAAGTAGGTTATATCTTTTAGCTAGTAAATATGCTTTTAACTCTTTTATACCAAGATTTTGTGATTGTCTGTGTCTCCTATAGTTTATCCATTATAGTTTTCTGTGTTTGCTCTTCCTGAAGAAGAAAATCTTTCTTTCTTGTTTGCTTATTATTGTTTGTGCCTTGCATATAATATTTACTAAATTTCCTTAGGTATTTAGTTGATTGTCTTTTTTTATCTTTGCCACTTTAATATTTGAGGAATAGTGATTCAGTTTTTATATTTGTATTATTCTGTCTCCTCTTTCAGATCTATGTAATTTTTTTTTCTAAGTCACTTGAATTATTTAATTTATCAACTAGAAATTGATATACTTTTGGATGAAGTGATTCAGGGAGATAGTACAAAATTTTAACAGGATAATCCTTGGATACTATATTTATTTGGATGAAAGTATAGTATTTGAAATATTAAGGAAAAAAATATCTGTAGATGGGTAGAAATTTAACTTATTTATTCTTTCTATTTTTTTAAATACATCCTTCTAGACTATGAAGGTAAGGGTATATTGGCACCTCTTCTTTGTTACTTTTATTATGTTAGTAATTTTATATATACACTAGAGGTTCGGTGCATGAAATTCGTGCATGGGGACGGGGGTGTCCTTCAGCCCAGCCTACTCCCTCTCAAATTAGGGAACCCTTGAAGGATGTCCAACTGCCCTTTTAAGCCGGATCCCACCGTGATATCCCTTTCACAATCCAGGACTGCTGGCTCCCAACTGCTCTCATGCCTGCCTTTCTGATTGCCCCTAACTGATTCTACCTGCCAGCCTTTTCACCCCCTAATCACTCCCCTGCCAGCCTGATTGATGTCTAACTGCTCCCCTGCCAGTCTGGTTACCCCCAACTGCCCACCCTGCAGGCCTGGCGCCCCCCCTCGCCATTACCCTTCCCTATAGGCCTGATCACCCCCAATTCCCACCTCTGCCAGCCTGATTATCCCTAACTGCCCTCCCCTTCAGGCTTGATCACCCCCAACTGCCCTCCCTTGTAGGCCTGGTTCCTCACAGCTGCCCTCCACTGCTGGTCTGATTGCCCACAACTGTACTCCCTTACAAGCCTGGTCCCTCCCAACTGCCTTCCCATGCTGGCCATTTTGTGGTGGCCATCTTGTGTCCACATGGGGGCAAGATCTTTAACCACATGGGGGCAGCCATCTTGTGTGTAGGAGTGATGGTGAATCTGTATATTACTCTTTTATTAGATAGGATAGAGGCCTAGTGCACGGGTGGGGACCAGCTGGTTTGCCCTGAAGGGTGTCCCAGATCAGGATGGGGGTTCCCTTGGGGCATGGGGCAGCCTGGGCAAGGGGCCTGTGGTGGTTTTCAGGTTTGCCATGCCCTTTGGTGACCCAAACGAAGGCACTGGAATCTAGGATTTAATTATCTTCTACAATTGAAACTTTGTAGCCTAGAGCAGAGCTAAGCCTTCTGCTTATTTTGTGGAGGCAGCCATTTCTGTTGGAATTTATTTATCTTCTATAATTGAAATTTTGTAGCCTTAAGTGGAGACCTGGGCCATCCAGGGTGTATGGAAAGCTTGGCTTCCTCCATTGAGGGGCAACCCAAGCTTCTCTCTGCTCTCTCTGTAGCAGTAGCCATCTTGATTGGGTTATTTGTATACTCACTCCTGATTTACTGGTGGGCATTGCTTGTGGATGTGGCTTGAGGGTGTAGTGGAGGTATGGTCAATTTGCATATTACTCTTTTATTGGGTAGAACTAGAGTCCCAATGCATAAAAGAGGTAATATGCAAATTGACTCTCATGTACTTGCATCACAAGGTGGCCACTCCCACATCATCACAAGATGGCTGCCACAAAATGGTCACCCCCATGTTGTCACAATGTGGCTGCCACAAGATGGCCACCTTCACATTGTCACAAGATGGCTGGCAGGGGAGGGATGTTGGGGGTGACCAGGCCTGCAGGGGAGGTCAGTTAAGAGAGACCAGGCCTGCAGGGGAGGGCATTTAAGGGACCAGGCTGTCAGGAGAGGGCAGTTAGGGGTGACCAGGCCTGCAGGAGAGGGTGATTGGGGGAGACCATACCTGCAGGGGAGGGAAGTTGGGGGGGCCCAGTCTGCAGGGGAATGGTTAGGGGGTGGTCAGGCTGGCAGGCAGAAGCAGTTAAGGGAAATCAGGCAGGCATACAGGTGATCGGTTGGGAGCCAGCAGTCCTAGATTGTGAGAGGGATCCCAAATTGGAGAGAGTGTAGGCTGGGCTGAGGGGCATCCCCCTTCCTCATGCACAAATTTTGTACACTGGACCTCTATTTTATTAATAATTAGGAGTAACTATATTTAGAAATAAGAACAATATTTGATATTCTTCTATTTCTTCAATATTCTTAAGAATGTTATATTATATAGTGTGTGTTTCAGTGAATGTTCAAAGCAAGAGGACTCTTCTATGGGCTTATGATTTAGTTTATATCTCTATTCTCAAGCCTCATTGTAATATTTGCTGAAATATTTTATCCTTTTCTGCTTTATGAGAACTTATAAGTCCTGAAAATGTAAGGGGAGTATTCTTCTGTGCCAAATGCACACTTGGTGGGATTTAATAAATTTTGAAATAAAAACTAACTTTTATTTACTGAGACCTTAATTAAGAATGTTTATTTTAAGAAAACAAAACACATTTTAGCATTGGGAACTTAATTAAGGTCAAAATATACACTTTTGTTGAACATTTTTTAAAAAAATATTTTTTAATTGATTTTAGAAAGAGGAAGGGAGAGAGATAGAAACGTCAATGTTGAGAATCATTGATTGGTTGCTTCCTACATACCCCCTACTGGGGATCAAGCCTACAACCTAGGCATGTAGCCTGACCAGGAATAGACTGTGACCTCTTGGTTTACTGCTCAACACTCAGCCACTGAACCACACTGATTGGGCTGAAATTGTTTTGTTTCTTTCTTTTGTAGGAATCTGCCATCATTGGCTTTATAGGTATAAGCTATCCATTCAAGGAGACCAAATTTTGTGTTTGAAATAAAAGAGAAATAAATGCTTCTCATTCTTTGCAATGTTAGAAACTATTTGTTTACTTTTCTCTTTGATGGGGCCAAAACCAACAACTTGGTCTTTAGTATTTAGACATGTTTTCAAGTCTCTCATTTAGTCAGGAAATACTTTGGGAAATATTGTTTATCTTGGTTTGCCTTTGTCTTTTGTGGTTGGTACATGCGTAATCTAAGATGGTTGCAGAATTTACTGAAGCTCTGTTTGCTGGTTCTCCATAGTAGAGTCGGTTGCCTGAGCCAGGGCGGTGCCTGGCACCACAGTCTTAATAATGCCCTCCGGTTGGAGGACGCTGGGAGCTATGGTGCTGGATGCCATGCCTGTAGTTTTGCTGGCAGGGACAGTGGAAGCGGCCTTGGTGGCAGCAGCGGTGGTAGTGGTAGGAACTACATTTGGAGGAGCACTAGAAGAGGCTCCTGGTGCTTGAGAACTGAGGGTTACAATATTCTCATGTGAGCTGGGGTGGTAGTGGGGATAGTAGCTGTTGTGGCCTCTGTGGGATTCAGGATAACCACGGTGGCAATCAGGAGTTCCAGGAAATGGTCCACATTTTTCAAAGTAGTTTTGTAATTTCTCATAAAGTTTTTCTTTAGATAAATTAAAACGCTCTTCAGAACTTTCACTACTAGACTTGAGAGAGAGAATACAGAACACTTGTTTTCATACAGGTTAGATGCATAAACTAGCCTGAAATCAGGATTTAACTATGTATCTATATTATCACTTAAATTTTTGTAAATAATCCAACTTCATTCTATAAATAATTTAAAGGGTGTACCCACCACGAAAAAGGTTTTGAATTGTGACATTTAGTGCAATATGAAGAAAGCTTTTGTTTTTTTGCTGTTCTCAGATCTTAATCATTTTATTATAGATTTTCCTAAAATGTGTTCTATAAATGCACGGTATTGAAAAAAATTAGTAGTCAAATAACTATGGAAAAATATTTGGATAATGTAAACATTTATTTACTCCAGCACTTATTGGATGATATACAACATTTCCCAAACTTTGCCAAGGAAATATTATCTATCTATCTATCTATCTATCTATCTATCTATCTATCTATCTATCTATCTAGCATTTCTTCATGCAAGAGTTTCAGTGTTTCACAGATAACTTTTTGGAATATGCTGTTCTAATTTTCATCCAGGAAAAAAGCATAATGCATTTTATTACTCTCAATAAAGAGAATAAAAGGAGACTAGAAGTTCTGCATTGCTTTCTTTTCATAGTCCCTAAATATGAGATTGACAGAGCATTCCATAAATCTATGTGGCTGACTCATTTGTACAGAATCATAGATGCTAAAAGCTAGAAGTGCCCTACATCAGTTTGCATTTTTGCAATGCCATGGACAATTTCAATTAGTTTTAGTTACATGGACTTTTAACATGACATTCCATTAGAATTTCCATTTAGACCCTGGTCTTTTAATTTGTCCTCACTGGCAGAAGTTAATCCTGGCATTTTAAATATGATATTCCTCCTGCCTTTTCATGAAACATTAGTTCTCAAATTGAGAAAATATAGAGTTAGATACTTGACTTTGAAATGTAGCAGAAGTAAGTTGCCAAAATTGTCATAAATTTAAGGTTGTTTGGAATTATTCTTTTTTCTAAATATCCGCACAATTTGAATTACTATAACTAGACAATATCTATTAAAAGTAGAATAATGGTAGACTAATAACAACAACAATAAAAAGAAGCAGGATAACGTTTGTTCTTTGGTTTTTAAAGATTTATTTTGAGTACTTGTCTTGGGTGGGAAAAAGAAAGAGCAAGGGTATATAACAGGATGATATGACAAATATTTTCAGGTAACACATCCTACTCTACTTTCATTGTGACATGAAGTAAGTGGTACGACAATTAGAAATGGCAGAGTGGAAACAGATTTGTAATTTTGAAAAGATGATTCTGAATTTTGAGAAAATAAACTAATTTTTACATCTTGTGGGATCATAGAGAACATTCTGTATTAAAAAGCCATTGCTATTTATAAAAAGAAAAACATTTATATTGAATAGATGTGGATCATTTTTGGTACTGAAGGTTGGGTAAATTTTGCTTTTATGTGCTAAACTGTCCTACTCCCATTGCAGATCAAAACATATTTAAGAGGCTAGCAACTGAAGGCAAGGCTTTGGTGCTAACAGAACTATTCCCTTGGGTGACTCTGGCTCTCTCAACATTTTCCTGGGTCAGGAATAAAAACAGGTAAAATAAAGATTTTGTACCTTATCAACTTTTCAGACATAAATGACTTATGATTAATGAAAATGCAAAAAGATAATCAGATATATAGATAAAACTTACTTCTTTGTGGAATTTTTTCTTATGTGGAACAGCTGACTAAAATGAGATGAAGAATACATATATGTTTCAAAATTAGACTCAGAGTATATATGGCATGCTCAGAATACTGATTATAATTTATGAGGATAAAATGTAGTTGGGTTAGGGTGAATGGAATTGAATACAATTTTAGAATTTTGAGTGTCTTAATAAAATAGGAGTGATCGTCTGTCAGTTTAAAGTGTACATAGTATGTGGGATAGGATGATCAGTTTTTTGTTTTTTTTTCTGAAGATGTTTAAGCAGACGGGTTTCTCTCCATTCTCATTCTTATAGATGTGTTGAATTAGTTTTCAGTCTTCTGGTAGTGCTAGATTTGGCTTCTTGTATCATACTAACTATTATTTATTTTGCTGCTAACTCTAGAGATTATTTGGAACCAACCTCTTTATGAATTGGTGTAAAGATAAATCGTACTGCCTTTTGTGGGAGAGAAAGATTAATGATCCAAAGAGCTCTAGAATAGCATGAGTTAACAGGGAAAGAGCTAGCGCTCACAGTTAGCAGAGCCCATAAGACATTGCCAGTTCACTAAATAATGATGGATTATATTCACAGCAATGAGCCTTAGACAATGTAATTTATACTTTAGACAATGTAATTTAGGTACAGGTAGTAGATAAACAAATCTAAAAATGTTAGAGGATACTAAACATATGCTCTTCATTGGAAATTATATATCATATATAGAATTTCTGAATTTATTTTATCTATGTTAAATCCTTTATATGGTTTCAAGTTCATTTTATAGTGTTCCTAATAGTCAATTTCCTTCACAATGTCTTTCTTTTAGGGGAATATGAAGAAATACCATAGCAGAGGTATTACTCAGAACATACAATTTAAAATCCTGACATTATAATGTCCTAATTAAAAATGTTTGGAATTCTAGAAATAATAAATATGTGGAGAGAAATAAAAGAAAATTATTGATTGCATACCAAGGTCAACAAAAGATTTCGAGAAAATGAAATTAAGTTCTTTGGCAAAAATAAAATTAAAACAATGTGTGTGCAGTATAAACCTACATTAACATAAAACAATGAACTAATTTTATACTTTATGATTAAGAACTAAATAAGAAAATAAGCATATGTAGGATATCTAATATTTACCAAGAAGCAGGTAGTGAAAGTCAAGATGATTGCAATAAAAACCAGAGCCTTCATCTTGTCTTTAGGGTCTTCTAGAAGTAGGCAACAGAGGGTACTTCACTGGTGGTGGGAAAATAAAAGAAATATCATTTTGTATTTGATGACTCTTAACCAAAGGAGAAACATTTATAATGAAAAATATGGATACTGCTAATCATGAAGACTATCATGACATTTTTCTTTTCAAAACTTTGAAAAAAATTTTTCAAATTTCAACATAGTCTTCATGTATAATAATAAGACAGTTTAATGCCACATTGTATGTCAATTATCTCAATAGATAAGGACATAAAAACATAAGCAAAAATTAAAATGTGTGATATGATATTTTAACTTATGTGTGGATTTTCTGTTATTAAAATTTTTATGGCTCTTCCTATCGGAGCCACCAGATAGAGAAGCGTGGCCTTCCCCTCTCTGCACCATGGCATGTGTTCATCTGCTGACATCAGTTACTCTGAAAAGGGGGAATCACTTTGCTTGTTGTGTTTAAGACTCCCATTCAACCAGATAGTATGAGCTTTGTTCATGCCAACTTGTGCCAAAACAGTAGACAACCCTATGCTGTCAGTGAATTGGCAGGTCATCAAACCAGTGCTGAGTCTTGGGCTGGTGGCAGTACTGTGGCTCAGATTCTCAGAGTTCGAGATGGTGGTACTCCTCATTCTGGCCAGGATACTTTTGGAAGTATGTATTGTGGGGAACACACATTTGCCCCAACCAAAACCTGGTGCCATTAGCATCATAGAGTGAACACCACACAGAAGTGATATGCCATCAGCTCTGTCCTGGCTGCCCTAGCCTTCCCTGTCCTGGTCATGTCTAAAAATCATCATCCTATTGAGGAAATTCCTGAATATCCTTTGGTTAAAGCTAAAGTTGAAGGCTATAAGAAAACCAAGGATGCCGTTTTTGCTCCTAAAGAAATTTAATGCCTGGAATGATATTAACAAAGTCTATGCCTCTCAGCACATGAGAACTGGTAAAGGCAAAAATGAGAAATTGTCATCATACACAGTACAAGGGACCTTGCATCACCTATAATAAGGACATTGATATTATCAAAACCTTCAGAACATTCCTGGAATTATTCTGCTTAATGTAAGTAAAATAAACATTTTGAAACTTGTTCCTGGTGGGTTATGGGCTGTGTCTGAAAGTGCTTTCTGCAAGTTGTATGATTTCGATGGCACTTGGCATAAAGCTGCTTTCAAGAGTAACTACCATCTTCCGATGCACAAGGTGCTCAGCCTGTATCTTAGCAGAATCTTGAAAACCCAGAGATCCAGAGTCCTCAGCACACCACACAAGAAGATTCTTCATAGAGTCCTGAAGAAGAATCCACTGGAAAATCCAAGAAATCATATTGAAACTAAACCCATATGCAAAGACCAGGCACTGCAACACTGTTCTTCACCAGGCCTAGAACCACAAGCTCCAGAAAGATAAAGCAGCAGCAGCCTTAGAAGCCAAATCAGATGAGAAGGGGCTCCAGGCAAGAAGCCTATGGGAGTGAAGGAAGGCAAGAAGGCTGTTGGCCTTATGAAGCAGAAGCCTTTGGTGGGAAAAGGCTGTAGCTATCTGGAAACCAGCAGTTGAGAAGAAGCCTGCAGAAAAGAAACCCATTACAGAAGAAAAAAGCCTGTGGCATAAACTTAAGTTTGTTTATTCCATAAACATCAAATTACTTTGGAGAGCTACTTTGAATAAAAACCTAATCAAAGGTAGTGAGAAACATGAATAAAAAACTTCTTTTGTGGTATGTTTGTTTACTTAATAATTTAAACACATAAACACTAGGCAGAAACTTTTAAACATGAAGTTACAACTTAAAATGTGTATAGTTAGAAATATGAATTATTTTATTAATCTTGTCAAGAGTGTTATTTTCATTGTTTTATGAATAACATTTCTGCTCAATTCTTTTGGTATGATCATTACTGCTGGATTCTCTTACCTAAAGGAAATGAAAGAAACAAACATAAAACAAATAAAATAAAACAAAACAAACCTAAAGCTCCTTAATTGCAGTTACTATAAAATTATTTTTTCTTTCTTTAAAAAAATATATATTTTATTGATTTTAGAGAGGAAGGGAAAGAGAGAGAGAGAGAGAGAGAAACATCAGTGATGAGAGAGAATCATTGATTGGTTGCCTCCTGCATACCCCCTACTAGGGATTGAGCCCCAAACTCGGCATATGTCCTTGACCAGAATCAAACCCAGGACCCTTCAGTCCATAGGCTGATGCTTTATCCACTGAGAGACACCAGCTAAGGCTATTTTTTTATAATTTTGCAAGAAAAATAGCTAAGTAATGGAATCAATAACTAATTATTTATGCTTATAAAATCTCAACTTCAAATGTGACTGTTTTTCCAATCTTTAAATTACAATATTAAAAACACGATAGCCACAACGTAATTGGTGGAGAATTAATATGTTTTAACAATGACTTCATTCAGTAGGACATCTTGTGATTTTAAGAGAAAAACCACTGTATCAATAGTTATAGAGTTGAATTTCATTTAGTGCTCAAACTCTGATCACATTACTTAATCTGAGGCCCATTCTTCTAAATGTAACATTACATGATTAATTTATTTGATGAAATGGTCACATCACAATACTTGAAGAAGAAGAATAGAAAACCAAATTAATAAGTATATCTCCATCATGTAAAGTAGTCACAACTTCAAGCAAAATATAAGACACACTCCCTTTGTAATAAAATATACAAATTAAATGGAAACATTGATTAATTTAAAAAATTAGGCCCAATTATTTCTTGTATAATTTAGTACAACAGATGTTTCTACTATTGAAAACATTTTTATTTTTATAATTACAAAACTAAAATATTGACTTATATCTAAAAAGTTTTATCTTAAAGCTATTTGGTATTCCAGAGTATAAACTAGTTTTATTATTATAATTTCTAAAAGTATTAACACTTTACTAATAAAAGTGGATAAAGCTTATAGGTTGATGACTTTGTTAAACCATTTCCATTTTAAAAAAATGTATGATATTTCCTTTCAAATGCATTGACTATGAGAAGTTTGTGGAAAACAGAGTTTGAGATCTCATAATAATTATACTGATTAGAAACTGGGTTTAATCAAAGGCTAAAGAAAATTTAAGTCTTTGAAATTTTAAAATTGATACCGTAATAAAGGATCCTCTCTCTGCTTGTTCAGAAGTGTCAGCCTTGCCTCAGTTTCTGAAGCCTGGAAGAGTGCAGCTGATTCATGCCTTATAAAGGATTTCCCCCCACTCCTTTATCCTATTTTGTTCCTATTATTAAAGCAAAATATTATTATTATTTTAACATTTGTTTCTGAGGTAATTCAATTATTTCCTAAAGCAAACAAGGTGTGGTATAATCTTCAAAAGTGACATTTGTCCTTTCATTTTCCTCAGAAACATCATGGCTAATTATCAGTGCATCAGAAAAATAGAAGGCTTATTATTTAACATTTGACTCACTTGAAAAGTTACTAACAAAGTGATAATTAGTGAAACTGACTACAAACTCTAGGTCTAATGAACATTTTCAGAATAAAGACTGATGTTTATAATTGTCTTGCTAGTAGGTGCAGATGTTGAAGACTCTCTAAGCTGGCAGAGAGTATTTGAAGATGGTATCATCTTTTGTGTTCAATTTTAGCTTTTTAAGGTAAAATACTTCATTTCTAAACATCATATTTTAGAGATCATAAAATGAGCTCAATTTAAACATTAGTAGTTGGAAGGCAGCTGCAAATGTTGCATTCTTTCTTGAATTTTCAAAACAAAAATAAGAAAAAGATGACTAGCCATTTTGACACCTCCTTAATATGCTTATTACCATTAGACCAATAATAATTCTTTAAATAAATTGTAAAAGAAGATATGTTATGCACCACAATAATTATCTTGTTCACAAGAAATGTTCTAGTTATTGAACAATGCAAAATGTGAGCATTTTAGTGGTTTGACATTTGTTTTAATGTCAAAGTTATACTTTTCATGAAAATGTTATTGCCAGAAAGATGGAAAAACATAATATATTTACATGTAGTTAATTGGATTTGTGATGCTTTTCTTTCAACTTAAATGCTAACTGTGGTATATATTGGCATTGCTTTACCTGATGATGAATTGAAGATCAGATGAGGTTCTCTAGATTTTTTTATCCTGAAGGTGAATTTGAGGGCACTGGACACAGTATCTCCTTGGTTATGGTTTTTTCCAACTTGTTCTTATTAAAAAAATGTTTTTAAACAATTATTTAGGAGAACAACCTAAAATTTAGATCAAGATGCAGGCCTAGATTTGCTTTTATAGATGAAGTGATTTTGTACATGAAGAATTAGACTAGAGCAAATAAGTAATTAGCTCATAGTTTCAAGAGCCAGCATTTCAACCCAACTTCATCTTCAGTTTTTCATTTCCATTGGACCATGATATTTTAAAGTTTGCTTAATTTATGTTAAGAAAGTTTTTTATTATTATAGCAAGCAAGACAAGCTCTATCTTAGGCGGTTTTTGTATCCCTATCAACTAGATTTCCTAGCATAAACATAGGCTATAAATGATGCTTTGGACCAAATGAATCTATATGAGCTTCCTTTTATGACTTTGTTGTAAATTATATCTAATCCAAAATTCTATAGAATGAGAGAAAATGCGAGAATTACAACCACAAGATGCTTGCTCTCATTAAAGAAAGGCAGCCAACATAAGTAGAGACAACTACAAATTGGGACTAATATTTGAACTTTCAAATTTTTACATAAAATTTTCATGTCAAGGAGGTTATGTAGTTGAACTTGTGCTTATCTTAGTATCATTCTAGTTAATATAAATATAATAATACACTAATAAGTATGGGAATATATTGATAATCACTTATTGGTTCCTGCTGTGGTTTCTTGTCTCTCTGCCTCTTGCTTTCTCTACCGTCCCAATACAACTTTTACTTTTTCATCTAAATAATCTTTCTAAACCACAAGTAATATATTTACCAATTGCCTATAACTTTTGATGCCAATCATTGTCTATATGAGCATTTCCCAAACCATGTTACACAGGGCATTAGTACCTAGAGTTCCGGGAGCTCCATGAACACTTCATGTACATATATTTTCAGAAAATTTATTTCAATATTTTTATCAATGCACTTTACATTAAAACTCCTTTTAGCTCCTATAAAACAACATAAAAAAGCAAAGCAAAACAAAAATGAACAATCAATCAGTCAATCAAACAAACAATAAACCATGATAATTCCAGGTGAAACTGGCTGAGGAAATATAGATTGTTCTGTGAAATTTTAACCCAAATTGCTGCACATGGTGTAATAGTTAATTTTTTGAGTTAACATGGCTAGGTTAGCGTACCTAATTGTTTGGTCAAATACTAGTTTGGATGTTACTGTACTAACATCGTATGATATCACAAAAGTTGTAGGAAATATTAAAAATCTGCAAATAACAGGATTGCTTCTAGTATATTCTCTAGTATTTCCCCCCCTCTGGTTCTATTTTTGTTCATCAGTTTATGTTGTTCATTATATTTCACAAATGAGTGAGATCGTATGATATTTATCTTTCTCTGACTTGCTTATTTCGCTTAGCATAATGCTTAAAGTCTATTTTGTCGGATATGAGTATTGCTACTCCAGCTTGTTTTTCCCTTTCCATTTGCATGGAAATTTTTTTTCATCCTTTCACTTTCATCCTGTGTGCCAATTCTTAAAATAAATCTTCCCCCCTCCTCTATATATATCATCTATCTATCATCTATCTGTCATCTATCATCATCATATATCTATCAATCATCTATCATCTATCTATCTATCTATCTATCTATCTATCTATCTATCTATGTATCTATCTATGTATCTATGTATCTATCATCTATCTACCATTTTTCTATAGCTATCATCTATCTGTATCATTATTTCTTCCAACCCCCCTAGAGAACTCTAAAATACATGGTGTGGCCCAATTGGATTATTTTTCTTTTGTAAGGTTATAATGTCACAATTTGATATATCTGTTATTACTTTCTCTCAGATCTATTGAGCTGTTACCTTACTCCAATATTATTGAGCACACCAAGTAATTTTATGTTCTGGATCTTTGCCCCTGCTCCTCCCTCTGCTTAAAACCAGTTATCCCCTTCTTGTTCTGGTAAACTCATATTCATCTCTGAGTATTCATTTTAAACCATCCCTCCTCAGAGAGCATTTATTTCTTAGTAAATAAAATGACTATTCAGTTTTATTTATTCATACATTTAACATGTTTATTGAACATCTACTATGTTCAAAATACTCAGGATTGAGCAGTGGACAAAGGGTTATGATCCCTTCCCTTTAGAATGGAATGATTAGCTGTGTTACTCTAATTTCATTCCTATTATTTTGGGGTTATTATTAATAGTGACTTCTTTCAGTCTCAAAAGTGTTTTGGTTTTGATGATAAATTGTGTGATCTTCTTAATTATGCAAATATAAAAAATAGTAGGAAAGATAAATATTAAACAGATGTTATGAGTTGAATTATGTCTTTTTCCTCCTCATCAAATATATCGGAGTCCTAACTCCAAGAACCTGTGGATGTGACCTTATTCAAATATGGGGTTCTTTGCAGATGTACCCAAGTTAGGAAGTCATACTGGATTAAGGGGGAGTAATCCAAAGACTGGTGTCCTTATACATTTGCATATAGAGACACACAAAAAGAACATCATGTGATGAGGGAGGCAGAGTTTGTAGTGATGAGCCTATAAGCCAAAGAATCTTAAGGATTGCCAGCAACTGCTAGAAGATAGAAAAGAATAAGGAAAGATCTTATCCTCAAATTTTCAGAGCTCATATGGTCATTCTGACACCTTAATTTCAGACTTATATCCTTCAGAATTTTAAGAGATTTTATTTATATTTTTAAGCCATCTATTTTGTAGAAATTGTTAACTCAGCCTTAGGAAATTAAAACAACAGACAATTTTTTTAAAATTATGGGTGTTACATATAGCAAGATATTGTGTATCATTGGGGCATTGTGATGGGGGAGATAATACAGGGGACTACATGGCTGAAGGAAGTGACATTTAGGGGAATGACTCAGGGAGAGTATAGTGTGCTTTTAAATAGTACTCTATCTTGATTTTTCTGCTCAAATACTCAATTGTTAAAGCAAGATTAATTAACCACCTCATCCCATGGTTTTGAAGTTCACTTTACCATGTACCTAAATTTTTGTTAAAATGTGTTTCTTTGTTTTAACACACTGCCATAAGCATTCTAGTTTATAGTCTATCCAGTGGTATAAATCCTAATCCTTCTCAACTACCTCTAATATCCCATTTACTATTCATCCAGTGTTTTTTCTTTTGCCTTTTTAATATACAATAAAATTATGAGTCTCTATAGAATTCTATTTTTGCTGTCCTGAATTAAGTTATTCTTTCAACAAATAGTAGATTTTCGTTTTACTTACATCCCTCCTGACTTGCGAATCCTGTATTAGAATATCAAACACGCCTACACACAGTAAATCAGTTGCTGTCAAGATTTATTGAAGAGTCAGCAGAGTGAAAACAGACTTTCAAAAGTCTGTGTCAGAAAAGGATGAAGATATTTGTCCTTGAATTGCTAAACAAAGCATAAGAAGAGTGCGATATCAGTGCTTAAAACCTGAAAAAAATTGACAAAAATTCAGGAAAGACATTTTAAAGAAAGAAAATTTAATTTATAACTTTACATACAATGTTGTTCTTGACAAATGTACATATTTATAAAATGTCATTTTTCCTGACTCTATACACCTTCAATACTTATGTTTCTTACATGTGGGCACAAAACAATTACTGAAAAGCCTCAGTTCTTAGATGAATGAGGATTGCAATTATATTTTTTAAAAGGTCAAAATAATAATTTTTCTTTTTTACATTAGAAAGTTCTTGTTACATTTCTTTACTCTTAGAGATTATACCAGTTTTTGTTGGTGATTTCATATTTTGGTATCAAATGCTTATACAATTCCATTAATTTATAATAAAACATTGCATAGGAGTATTACATTAAAAAACTTAGAAAGTAAAAAAAAAGGTGAGAATCATTAGTTGCATACTAATGAAAAATATGTTTAGAATAGGCATTTTAGATCTTCTAATATTACTCTTTTTATCTTTAACTCACAGTAAATTATGCAATTAAGTATTAACTAAAATGACATAAATCGTTAAATGTACCAGAAAGTGAACTTTCTTTATTGCTCTCTTAATATCTCAGATTATTGGATAACTTAATCAAACTTTGTGATATGAGGGGAACTCTTGTACTATTAAGTTTTGTAAGTTTCCATAAACATATTTTGCTGCATTATCTCTATTCCTAAGCATCTACATTTTCTAAGTCCAATACTTGCCTTAAATGCCCACTTTCATTTTTTATTACTTTTTTGCTTGTTTGATGCACTTCATGTATATTAAAACTGGATGTCTTAGGCTATTACACAATTGGACATGGCACCTATTTTGTTGCTTTCAAATCAGGAACTCATCTGGCTCTTCTTTCAGTAGTTTAAAGACACCCATTTCAGTTGTAAAAGTGTCTTCCTTTTGGCTTGAATTATCTGGATCAGGGGTAGTTTTGGAAAGTGCCTCAGTAGCCTCAGTTACAGATTCCATTCTGTTATTTTCAGACAAATCTTCTTTCATTGTAGGAGGTGAATCTTCCAAGAGGTTTATAGGTACTGGTTTAGGAACAATGAAGTCGTATCTGGATTCAATAGCAGTAAGCAAAACAGGGTGGGTGTCTGCTTCACTGGCAAATTCTCTCTCCATCCAAACATCAACTCCATCTGTAGACTCTTCATCAGTTAACAGAATACCTTCTGGATTATCGTTGTCTCCTTTGTCAGTGTTAGTAAACTCAAACACAGTGATGAACTTTTCCTCATCAGAATCAGTTAGTTTAGACACAGCATTGGGGTCATCTTCTGGAAGAATTAAATCAATTTCAGTTATTTTCTCTTCTGTTAAGGTAGTTATGTCTGGAATACTAGTGAAGTTTTTTTCAGCAGTTGGAGCAATTTCAGTCTCAGGAATAGAAGAGTCAGTCTTCTGGACAACCTCATCAGCAGTGACATCAGCTTTAACTGAGGAAATATAATTGTGGACATCAAGTTCTCCCTTAGCTGGAAGGACAGGGATGTCAGTAACACTGGAAGTGCCTTTCTTTAGTAAGGCAGAGGCTTCAGGAGTTATTGAGACATCTTTATCTCCTTTATCAATGGCATCCAAGAGAATATCTTCTTTTGCCATGCTAGTGGGAAAATCTATTAAAGAAACAGAAGTGACTGGTGATGAGATATGACCAATTTTCACTGGAATGACATTTTCAGTAATAGAGTCATTAGCCATGGAGCTTGTAGTGCTGGTCAGAGTGGTAATTTCTTTCTCCAGATTGGTTGGTGACTTAATATAGGATTCCATATTCTCTTCTGAATTTAGTCTTTCCTTTGGAGATGGAAGCCTATTGTTTGTAATTGTTGAAAAATCACATTCCAGTATATAGTTACTTACTGAGGTAATATGGTCTCCTTCTGAAGTAATAGTTGTTTCTGATCTAGGAATTGTGTCAGTCCCAAAGAGAATGGCTGCTTCAGTTATTGTCTTACTGCTTTCTGTTGGAGGATGTGAATAAATTTTTGGCAAACCATCTTCAGCCATGGGACAAAGTGGCACCATGCACTCTCACAGGTCTTTCTCTGAGCCCAGGGGTCTCCCCAGGCAGGAGAGTGGTTTTCATTATAGTGACTGAAGCATTGGTCATCATGGTGATTGTTGCATCAACCACAGGGCCGGGGGCTCGGGCTTCCCTTGGAGGTTGTTTCTATGCCCTGATTGGGCACCTACTATTGATATTCTATAAAAAGACAATAGGGTCTTCCCTGATTATGGAATCCATATTCAGAGTCTGATATTTTAATAGCAAGGAACTCACAGTTTCTGTGTTAGCAGGGGTGTGCCTTCCAATACAGAGTTAGTGTCATTTTAAACAGACACAGCAAAGTCTGCCGGGTACTTTATGGGGTTAGCATCAAATGCGGGGAACTCCAGGAGCCACAAGATTATCATCATGAACTTCAAGTTGCCTTTCTTTCAAGTAAGTAAGAGGGTCTTTTGAGGTGAAGCATCTTCTATTATGATTCATGTATTAAGTGTCTAAAAAAATTAATGGCAGTTTGGCAGTGAATGAAGCTGCAGAAGTAATTAGGTAGTAAGAGTTCTTCTTTGGAGAGGGAATTCCCATGTTTCCACTCGGCATAATAAAAAATATGTTTCTTTCTTTGTTGTAATTCAACTTTTTCTTGAATTAACTTGAATAACAGTGAGAATGTCAGGTTTTGTAGTTTTAATTTCTTCAGGAATGTTTTCCTTTAGAAAATGTTATTTCAACCTCCAAAAGTCTTCTGGTAGAAAGTTGGAATTGTATGTCAAAAATCACCCAGAAACAGACCAGAGTGTGGAATAAGTAGATTGGGCATTGGGCATTGTATCCTGGATTTCAGAGGGAGGGTTTTCTCATCATTTTGTTTCACTATCATCCTTAAGGCTTAGCTAATTAGATAAAAGAAGATTGTAGTCATGCTATTTTTTCTCCAGTGTCATTAGAAGAACCAATTTTCAGACTTGGACACAACTAAATCTGAAAAAACAATAGCAGCAGCAGTCTGAGAAGTGGGTTCCATCTTAAAGGCAAATGCTTAATCTTCTTAGACATGGATTCAGCCTCACAAGGTACAGTATCTTCTCTTAGTTATTATTGGTCACCTACCACGATATTACCACTCTCTGTAGTAATATTAGATTTCAAGATAAACATTTTTAATTTTAAAGATATGAGCAGCTTCTCCAGAAATGGTTTTGCTTCAAGGAGCTGTCACTATTGAAGGCTCCACTGTCTTTGTTGACACAGAGAATGAGGAGAGCATCAGAGACTGGGAAAGAAGTCTCAAGTTAATGATAGGCACAGGTTCTTTATTTCTAAGTTGAAATACTGTCAGTTCTAGTGACTAACTTATGGCAAGTTTTTTAACTTCTATTTTTTTCTCGTCATCTAATATTTGTAATTCTTAATTCAGGGTAAGCCATGATATAAAAAGAAGACTTGGAATGGGAGTGGACTGATAATTCTCAGGGGGGTAAATGTAGGGGCACAGGGAGAGACTGGACAAAAATCATACACCTATGGATGAGGTTAATGTGGGGAGAGGTAAGGGTATAGGGAGGGGTAGAAGCTGGGTGGAGGGGAATTATGGAGGGGAAAAAAAGAGAAACAAATGTAATAATCTGAACAATAAAGATTTAATAAAAAAAAGAAGACTTGGTATCCTTTAGAGGAAATATTTTTTTTGTGTACAAAAGGGTGAAAAAGATAAAGGAAGTTATCTTTGAGTACTTGGTATTTATATTGAATAGAATTAGAAAAGGAACAAAACATCCATCTTTTGAGCATTTATTTCCCAGTTAGAAATGTCAGTTAAAATGATGATATCATCTTCAAAGATATTAATTTTTAAATAGTCTTTAATTTCAGAGATTACTTTTGTGGTCACACCAACTCTGCTTATAGTAATAGAGCCATGAAGTAGAATCACACTTATTGTAGCAAAAGGAGGCATTTCTCTCTAATCAAGAATATTATTATCATCATCAATGTTTATTAAATCAATGACTTAATAAAGAACACTTTAGATTGAGAGTGTGTGTGTCTTCTGTCCAAAAGCAGAAGCATTTGGTAAAAATCCTGATGGCATTGCTGGAATTATACCAATGTTCAAGATAGAATTGGAGCCATCTGCTCTAGGAAATATATTATTCTCACATTTGACCAATAGATCAATGCCACAAAAGATATCATCTGCCTTAAGGACAGATGACCAGATTAATTTTGAATGAAATGATGAGTTTCATTTTCTTCTGAATAGGAGTTCCTTCCATTGTTGTTGTGTACAATTTTCAAAAGAATCAACTGAGAGAAGTGTTGTCTCTTATGGACACTAGTATTCTTATTTTTAGAGATTATATACTAGCTTTGGATTTTGTAATTTTTTGGAGGAAACAGTTATTAACCTTCATTAAAATGCTTATAATTGCTATTGGAATGTAGTTGCTAAGAAGTTTCAGGTTCGAGATACGTTCCTTACATCATTCCTTTCTGGTGGTGAACGCCGCGGAGTAAGCATCGTTGGAGTTTCCCCTGTTGCAGTCATCATGTCTAAGTCTGAGTCTCCCAAAGAGCCCGGGCAGCTGCGGAAGCTCTTTATCGGAGGTTTGAGCTTTGAAACAACCGATGAGAGTCTGAGGAGCCATTTTGAGCAATGGGGAATGTTCATGGACTGTGTGGTGATGAGAGCTCCAAACACCAAGTGCTCCAGAGGCTTTGGGTTTGTCACCTATGCCCCTATGGAGGTGGATGCAGCCATGAATGCAAGGCCACATGAGGTGGATGGAAGAGTTGTGGAACAAGAGGGCTGTCTCAAGAGAAGATTCTCAAAGACCTGGTGCCCACTTAACTGTGAAAAAGATTCTTGTCGGTGGTATTAAAGAAGACACTGAAGAACATCACCTGAGAGATTATTTTGAACAGTACGGGAAAATAGAAGTGATTGAAATCATGACGGACCGTGGCAGTGGCAAAAAGAGGGGCTTTGCTTTTGTGACCTTTGATGACCATGACTCTGTAGACAAGATTGTCATGCAGAAATACCATACTGGGAATGGCCACAACTGTGAAGTAAGGAAAGCCCTATCTAAGCAAGAGATGGCTAGTGCTTCGTCCAGCCAAAGAGGTCGAAATGGTTCTGGAAACTTCGGAGGTGGTCGTGGAGGTGGTTTAGGTAGAAATGACAACTTTGGTCGTGGAAGAAACTTCAGTGGTCAGGGTGGCCTTGGTGGCAGCTGTGGTGGCGGTGGGTATGGTGGCAGGGGGGATGGCTATAATGGATTTGGTAATGATGGAAGCAATTTTGGAGGTGGTGGAAGCTACAATGATTTTGGCAATTACAACAATCAATCTTCAAATTTTGGGCCTATGAAAAGAGGAAACTTTGGAGGCAGAAGCTCTGGCCCTTATGGTGGTGGAGGTCAATACTTTGCCAAACCACGAAACCAAGGTGGCTATGGCGGTTCGAGCAGCAGCAGTAGCTATGGCAGTGGCCAAAGGTTTTAATTACTGCCTGGAAACAAAGCTTAGCAGGAGAGGAGAGCCAGAGAAGTGACAGGGAAGCTACAGGTTACAACAGATTTGTGAATTCAGCCAAGCACAGTGGTGGCAGGGCCTAGCTGCTACAAAGAAAACTCATGTGAATGGGCAAAAAAACTCGAGGACTGTATTTGTGACTAATTGTATAACAGATTATTTTAGTTTCTGTTCTGTGGAAAGTGTAAAGCATTCCAACCAAGGGTTTTAATGTAGATTTTTTTTTTTGCACCCATGCTGTTGATTGCAAAATGTAATAGTCTGATCGTGACACTGAATAAATGTGTCTTTTTTTTTTTTTTAAAGAAGTTTCAGGTTCAATATCTTCATTCACAAAAGAATTCTCACCTTCAGAAACAACAAAGGAAGTAAGAGAATCAATCAATTACATTTTGAGATTTGGTTCTACCACCATGTTTGCCCTCTTCCCTTCAGTGATTGGGATGCTGGGTATACAAATAAGAAATTATAGTGGAAGTATGTGTTGGCCTTTGGGGTCAGTACACCTTTGTTTTCAGAAAAGATGGCATTTATAGTATGGTCAGTCATGACCCTCATATCTGCTTTGTTGTTGGTAAGCTTCTCAGGAATATCCTTTGGAATGAGTGTTTCTGTCTGTGACTGAGGGATACCAGCATAAAGAATGCGTTTTTCTTCAACCTTGTTAGCTTATGGTACAAAATAAACTTTTTGAAACCTAGGGAATATTTTTTCTATCTCAACAATGGATTCATGTGTAGCACTTATGCTTTCTGAAGTTTTAAATTTCTATCTGTTGCTCTGGGATTTGCTACATTAAATTCCAACTGAGAATTTCCTTCTACTGCAAAAATGATCTCCATGTAAGATGAAGATTTTTTTTATCATTAGGAATGACAGTAATTACTTCTTTGAGAAAGGTTGAATTTTCAGTCTTATATAAAGTAGCTGAATAAATCCATCTGAGAAGGAATCCTTGTGTGTGTGAAAGGTTAAATAAGCTGTTACAAGACACCAAATTATTGAATGATTTATTATCAGCAATGACATTTCTACTTACAAGATAAGGTTTTGGGATAACATATTTTGGACAGTTTGGATAACATTTTCTATATTTTACATTCGTAAGGCAATCCATTTCAAATTCAGTAACTGATTTTTTTTCTGCAGAAACTTTGGTTGTTTTCTTTGTGCAATACAAATTTGGTTTATTCATTATAAAAAAAGTAGAAAACATTACAGTTCTTTTTTTCTGATTCTAAGTATATTTTTAGGTTCTAAATTTTGATTACTAGAGTGATCAATATAAAAAAAACTGTTCTTGGTGACAGTGGTAACAGATATTTTAGGTTTCACATTGGCATATTATCTGAAGAACAAGTGGAATCAGGTCAGAAAACAGTATATATAGACTAAGACACAGGCTTTCGTGCTGCTAATATTAACATCATTGGGTAATATATAATTATACCTTTTACAAGTCTGGGGCTGAAGTTTATTTACTAGGAGCATTAGAAATTAGGATGAGAAGTTGAAGTAGCTCCAAAGATGTAAGTCTTAGAAACATGACACTCTGATGATGTAAGGCAATAATGGCCAATGTTATTTTTATTCTTAGTGGAGATGGCAGGAGCATTGGGCACATTAGCAGAGATCTTTTTCAATGGATGAAAGAAAGTAAGAGTTGGGTTGATTGCACTTTCTGTGTTTTTATTCACAGTAGAGATGTCATCCCTGGAAAGCTAAGCTAACAAAAATTACTGTAGATATACATGTTTCATCTTCAGTAAAATCAGATATATGAGATATGGTAATGTTTATTCTCATGGGTGTAAATGTCTTAAAAATAGTAGTTGATATTTTTTTCCTGAGGAAATATCACTGTTTATTTAAAGCATGATTAGTATCCTGCTGTCAACAATAGGTTTTGTGTCTTTAAAAAATGAGATATTCAATTATTATAATTCCCAAGTTAAGGACTTCAGAGAGAATTTTATCATCATCACTATTTATTGTATCTTTTGCCACAGATATTTTGACAGAAAAACTAGAAGGAAAACTATTACTAGCATCAAATAGGAAGTGAGTTGTAGTCTGAGAGTTTGGGTATTGACGTTGGCATCAAAATATTTGAGAGCAATGGCATCAGGGTCAGAATTCTTGCTTTTATGTTTAAGAATCACAGATTGGTACTTTTCTTTGGCTTTAAACTCTGGGGGGTGATTTTTTAGATACACTGAAGCAGAAACTCTGGTATATGGTACATGAGACACATGTCTTAGAGGGATATATGAATATCTCATTTTTAGAGGGCATTTTATGATCTATTCTCTAATTCAAAGGCATGCTAACATGAGATCTATTCAGAAGCACTGTTTTTAGACATAATAATCATGTGGTCCACATATATTGGGGTGATTTTACCTGCAGAAAAATTGTCGTCCACCCATTCTGAAATGTCTTCTGTAAAATAAATGATTTCCTATTCAGCAGCTGTCTCTCTCTCTCTCTGTGTTATATCTTTGTGGTCACATATATTCCCTTAAAAAGTACTTGCTATGTCTTTTGCAGAGGTAATGATAATAGGTGAAAGAATAACTTTATCAGATAGAATAATTATTTTATCAGGTGGAATAATAGTATAGTCAATCATTTTTGTGGTATCTTTCCCAATAATTGTAACAGGAACAAGTTTAGAATATTTTGAAGTTCCCATGGATCTTCCGATCAGAAGGAGGAAAACTTCATCTTCATTGTAGACCATATAAATCAGCTGGAATATTTGTGATGGGCCCTCTTGTATTAGTGATTTCATCATGAGAGATAGGCCTAAGTCACTTTTGGAAGAGTTAATGTGGAATCAGCTAAAAAAATTCTTTTTAAATTGGAAGACATTTAAGGCCTGATGGAGGAAGTAGCATCAAATTTAAAAGTGAAATAATTATTCATAATATTGTCACCCTCAGAGAGAGGAATAGACTTAGTTGCTGACAAAAATATTTTCCTCTAAGATTTTCATGAAAACTAATGTATTTGTAAAATGACTTAATTCTACTTCAGCAGTTAAATCTTCTTGATTAAAAATATTAGCTATTTTTCTTCTATAGATATTATTTTGAGAATCATCTCTAGGGGAAAAGGCTTTCATCATTGCTCTTAGAGATTTGGAACACATCTTGTCAGTCTTAGTCTTATGATTATCAGAAGTATCTCTCATCATAGAGAAAAATAAATCAACTTCACCCATCTGTGGTACTATCTGATGATCCAGTTGGAGGAACATTCCATGGATAAGAATTAATATCAGCCTGAGTTACTACAATTTGTGTCTCTGGAACATCACCTTCATTAATGGCATCAGCATATTCAGTTGCTGTCTCTAATATTTCTGACCTGGTTATTAGAGATTCAGGTAAAAAGTTATCTGTCATTAGGCCAGAGGTTTCAGGATTTTCAGTTAAGGAATTAGGAATAAGCATGCCAGATGTTAATAGAGATGGGAATCTTTTAGATATAATATTATCTTCTCCAGAATCATCACCTACATAAATATCTTCAGTGGAAAGAACAATGGAATCACTCATTGTGCTGGCTGCCTTGTTCATACGTGAGGAAAAGATTGAAGCTATGTCGTTTTCTTCTTCACTATTTTTACTGCTGGAGGAAAGATCATCAGAAATGACATTGAACTCAGTCAAAGGAATACTTTTATGTAAATGGGGCATATCTGCCAAGTTTTGTGTATGTTTAATTGCATCTAATATGGCTAATGTGGTGATTTTTACTTCATCTGGGATAGCATTATTATAAAAAGCAGAGGAGACATCTTTTCTATTGAATTGGTCTTCAGATTCTGTAGAATTGGCAATCACAGCAGGATCAATGGGATCAGTTATGAATATCTTGCTTTTCCCCATTCTTGTTATTAATTCTGAGTCTGGAACAAATGAGTACATCATTCTTTGGCCTTTAGGGAAAATAATGACTGAGTTTAGAGAATTATTTTCCATAACTGTTTTATCTAGAAACTCAGGGGAAAATATCCAACTTGAATCAGTTAGAGAATAAGTCCTGGACCTGGGAGCCTTAATATTAAAATTGGTAGTAGAACCTTTGAGAACAGTAGCATCATTGTCAGAATTAGAATTTTTTTCTTTGGTAACTAAGCTTTGGTGTTTTTTGGTAGTTTTTATATCAATTGGCAATCTTTGTAATAAAAGTTCCAAGATTGTAGCACTGGCAAAGGGTGCATGGGACTCAAATACATTGGAGTCCTTAGTGAGTGTGATCTTTTCTATAAGGGGACCATTTTCTTCCTTCACTAATTCAAAAACATAGTTATCTTCAACATATTGAAGGACATCATCAATAAGCATAATAGTTATTATATCATCATTGTTTAGAATGCTTTCACCTGCCAAAAAGGTGTTATGTGTATCTTTGGAAATACCTTCTATAAAAGAAATTTCTTCAGTGGATATATCTTTCTTTTTAAAAACCTTATCTCCAAATGTACTGTTATTAATCATATTAATAGTGTTTTTCATGTCCTTTGTTGAAATAATGACATTAGGTAAAATAATGGCTTTTTCAGATGGAATATTTCTTTCTTCAGGTGGAACAATATTATTAGTCTTTGTTGTGGTATCTTTTTCCATTTTGAAAACTGGATCAAGTTCAGAAGACTTTGAAGAAAAAAGAGTTGATTTCCATGATGCTAGGTTATATGTCCCAATGGGAGTGTTTGAAATGGTTTCTTTGGTAGTGACTTCAAGTGAAGAGCTTTTATCATTAGACCTATATGCTTCTGGAAGACTTAGTGTGGAATCAATTGAAAATATTTCTTTTAAATTAAAGGGTGCTCGAGGTTTAGTAAAAGTAGCACCAATTTTAACAGTGAAAGAATTATCTTTCAAGGAACTTACATCTTTTGGAAAAATATTGCCTGCTTTATAAATATTGATTTCTTCCACATTATTGTCATTATTGGACAAAGTATTAGATTTGAGTACTGAGGGAAAGATTTTCTGCATGGATGAACTATGAACAGTTGCATTGATAATGTGACTTAAGTCAAATTTAGTAGCTAGATCTTGGTCAGAAAAATTAGCTCTTTTTCTTTCATCATAAACCCCATGTTGAGAGACTTTTGTAGGAGAAAAGGCTTTCATGATTGTTCTCTGAGGTTCAGAATATGTTTGATCTATATTAATTTTAGGAAGATCAGTAGTTTCTTTGTTTACTAAGGGCAGTGAATGAAATTCACTGCTTGTGGGATTATCTGAAGAAGAAGTAGAACCAATGGGAAGTTTAGTTGAGGTCAAGAAATAAGCCTTGAGGCAATTGTTCTTTTTAAGGGTACTATCACCATTGTTAATAGAATTAGGGTATTCAATTGTAGACTCAAACTTGTTTGACCATGCATTTGAAGGATTAGCCAAGAAGTTACTTGCCACTGGATCAGAGATTTCAAAATTTTTAATTAAGTCATTTAGAGTGTACATTTCTGGGATCTGTAGAGTTAGAAATCCTCTCAATTTACTATTGTCTTCTGATAGTATAGAATCATCCCCTTCATAACTACTCTCAGTGGAGAGAATAGTAACATAATCTACAATGTCAACTCTACTCACTGGTGAAGGAAAAATTGAAGCCCTATTATTTAAAATTTCAGTATCTTCACTGGTAAAAGGAAATTTGCTATCAGGAATAATACTGAAGTCAACCAAAGGAATGATACTGTTCCATGAGTGTTGTGTCTCTGCCATATTAGTTTTACCATAAACATGGTCCACTCTGGATGACAAGATGTTTTCTGCTTGACCTTGAGAATCAGTGTTATAAATAGCAGATGAAGTGACTTTTCTGTAGAATTGATTTCTATTTTTTAATGGAGAGGTAATCACAATAGGATCAGTGGGTTCATCTGGGAACATTATTCCCTCAAACATGGTTACTGTTATTTCTGAGTCTGGAACAAGGGTATATTCTATCTTTTTTTCCTCAGGGAGAATGATGATGGTGTCATCTTCTCCTAGAGCATCCCTTTTCAAAGTTGTTTTACCTATAAACTTGTGAAAATTCTCACTTTCATGAGTTTCAGAGGGACTCATGGATTTGAGAGCCCTAGAATTCATATTGTCAATAGAACTTTTGGGAACAGCAGCATCAAGGTCAGAACCAATGAGTTCCTCTCTAGTTATCAAATTTTGCAATATTTCTTTAGTTTTGATCTCAGTTGGGATATCTTGAGCTAAATATTCAGAAGCATCAGCATTGGAGTAGAATGTATGCGACCCAACTATTTGGGGGCCATAATTTGCAGTAGTCCTCTTGATAATAGGATTGTTTTTTCCCTTCTGTGGTTCAAGGCCATATTTATTTGCAGCATACTCAAGAACTCTGTCATCAAGAACAGTGCTTATTATATATTTATTATTTGGAATATTTTCACCACCTAAAGCAATATCAGAAATGTTTTCTGTAATAGCAATTACTTCATATTTAGGGATTATATCTTTCCCTACAAAATGCCTGTGTGCAAATTTTTTATTAAGAATAGTGTTCCATATGTCTTTTATTAAAGTATTGGTGCTTGGTGAAATAATGGCTTTGTGAGATGGAGTAATTCTTTCCTCAAATGGAATGTTATTATTAGTCTTTATTGTAGTATCTTTTTTCATTTTGACAACTGGATCAAGTTCAGAATATTTAGATGAACTTATAGAAGTTGTGGAATCAGGAGAAAGGGTTGATTTCCATTGTAATTCATATGTTCCAGAGGGATCATTGTGATCCAAACCTGCTATGCCTATGTCTTCATAAGAAGAAATAGAGTTTTTATCTTTTTGCTTTACAGTCTTTTCCAGAGTAATGGGGGAATCAGCCTGATAGAGTCTTTTTAAATTGGGAGAAGCCTGAAGTATAGCAGAAATATTAAATTTATCAATAAAAATATTTTTTGATGTCCTTGAATCTTCTAAGACAAAATTGCTTGCTCCAGAAACTCTGAGTTTCTCCTCCTTGTTGTTATTGCTCTTGTGGAGAACAATGGGATCAGGGGTAGAGAGAAATGCTTTTTCCAAAGGTGGAGTGAGTACTGTTACATGTCTAATGGGGCCTGGATTGAATTTAGTAGCTTTGTCTTCCTCAGCAGAGAGTTTAACCATTTCCCTTATTTCAGAAGGGAAAGGGCTTATTTGTCTATGTGAAAAGACTTTCATTATCATGCTCAGAGGTTGAGCATCTGTCTTAACTTTAAAATTAGCAGTATCTCTCTCCACAGTAGATGTTGAAATGGCCTCATCATCTGTGGAACTCCAGGTAAAAGTTATTGAGTCAGCAGATGAAATAATGGAATCCAAGGGGTGGGTCTGAAGGTTTCTTTGAATTTGAATGTTCTGATTTTCTAAAATATCAATTCCATGAATAAGATCAAGGTATTCAGTCATTGTCTCTAATTCTGACTTTGAGGAATCAGTTAAGGAGTTATCACTTAATAGGATGGAATCCTCATTTAAGACTTTAGGCATGAGAATAACATTTTCATTTGTTAGTAGAAATAGGAATTCTCTAGACTTAGCATTATTTTCATAAGTTTGCATAGAATTATCCTCTTCATAACTGTTCTGAAGGGAAGGAGCAGGGATAGCAGCCATAGTCTCAGCTGTCTTTACCACTGAAAAAGAAATTGAAGGCTTGTTTTTTATATTTTCAGAATCTTTACCAACAAAGGGAATTTCATTACCAAGGTTGACATTGAATGTAACTGATGGAGCAGTGGCATCTTGTGAATGGAAATTTTCTGCTTTAAAAGTTTTGTCTTGATTATATCCTGACTTGGGTGAAATAGTGGATTTCCTTTGTTCATAAAAAGCAGTGTCTGGGGCATATCTTCTGTAGAGCTGGCTTTTCCATATTATTGGAGTTGCACTTATGGTGACATCAGAGATTTCATCTGAGTATGACTTTCTTTCTACTATAGTTTCCATTGATTCTACTTCTGGGGCATTGATTTTCTCAATCCATTTGCCTTCTGGAAAAATGGTGATGATGTCATTTTCAGGTAGGGTCCTACTTTCCAGAGTGAAGTAACTTGGAAAGTTGGAGGAAATTTTTTTATTTGCACCTGTTAAGGATTGAGTCATGGTTCTAGGTGACTTAGTTTTGAACTTGGCAGTATAATCTTTGAGAAAGCGCCTATTTTTGTCTGAATCAAGGTTTTCTTTTCTAGAGGTAAGAATTTGGTATTTTTGTTTAGTTTTGAGTTCTACAGGATTTTTGTTCAATAGATTCCCAGTGACATGTACAGTTGGGAAGGGAGCATGAAATTCAAATCTATGGAGTCCTTGAAGGAACGTAGGTGGTTTTGTTATGGGACTTTTCCCTTCTTCTCCAACATTAAAGGTATTTTCCTCTGATACATATTTGATAGTACTGTCATCAAGGCCAACAGTCAATAGATTTCTATTATTTGAATTGTTTTCTTCTGCTGGCAAAACCACATCTGACTCTGCTGAAAAGTCTTCATCTTGATTTACATTGTCTTTTTCCGTAGAATCCACATATCTTTTCTCATTTATAATATTCCTTATGCCATCCATAAAGATAATGTTATCAGGTGAAAGGATTTCTTTGCCAGGCAAGAAAATCATATCATTAGATACAATAGACTCATCAGTCATTTTTGTGTTGCTCTCTCTCATATTGAGTGCTGGATTAAGTTCAGAATGATTGATTTTAATAAAATCAGCAATAAAATCAGTAGGAGAAAGAACTGGTTTCAAGGGTGGATTATGTAAGTTATTATAGGAGTTTGTAATATACCTCTCTAAGTTATCATTATCAAGAGAAAATGAACTCCCAGCCTTGGCCTTTGTCAGTTTTGTTGTGCTCATTGTGAAATCAGGATAAAATATTTCTTTTAAAGTTCGAGGTGCTTTCTGTTCAGGAGAAGCAATATCAGGCTTAAGGATGAAAGAATTAATGTTTAGTGAATTTATGTCTCTCAAATTCATGGGAATTCTGGTTTCAAAAATATGAGATTCATCCTCTAAAACAGCTGTATCTTTCCTGAGAAATACATTGGCCTCAGTTTCTGAAGTAGTGGTTTCTTTTACAGATGGATCAATAATTGCTTTTTTTACATGGTGACTTACAGCAAGGTCAGAAGTTTGATTTATCTGCCCTTTATTGTGAACTATAGGTTGAAGCAATATATCAGGTGTAAAGGCCATAGTGTCAGTTTTATCATTAATGCCCACATTTTCAGTGGTAGGTATATCAGTGACTATATTTATAGGATTCTTTGAAAAAGTAGTTGGATCTTCCAGAGAAACAGAGGAAACCGTAGAGAAGAGCTGCGGGTCACTTTGCAAATGGTTAACTTCCCTATTTTGGTCAATAATAATAGAGTCTTCACCCAATGGCTCTGAAACCTGTAGCACCACTGAATTGTCAGATAAAGAATCATCATTTTCATTAAGAGCAATTGCAGTTCTCAGTCTATTCTGATTGGGAATGAATAAAGATTTTAATTTTATGTACAGGAAACCATCTACTGCAGATATGTTTGATTCGCCATTTTCATTGATCTTCTTTAAGTCAAAGGTAGAGGCACTATGTGAAACAGTGGTGGCATTTGTTGGCATTTTGTTGACATTATCAGATTTTAGAGAAGCTACTGAAGCTGTTTTTATTATACCCTTAGTGACTTCACCAACATAGGAGATATTCTCAACTTGGGAGGCAATGTCCTGAGCCAAGGGGTTAATGTAATTCTCTGAAGGCATTACTTCAGAGAAGTCCATTTTGTTTTCATTGGCTTTTGATTTTTCCGATGTGATGGAATCTGCCAACTCAAGGACAACTGTGTTATGAACATTAGAAGAAATGCCTTTCCTGTAAGAATGATTTTGACTTTTTATGGGGATGGAAATCACAGCATCATCACTGGAGACAGTGTTAAAAGTTCTGCTCTTTACCTTGTTAATTGCTTTTCTGTATGGTTCAAAGAAATACTTCATTTTTTTATTTTCCAAATCAGAAACTTCAGGGAGAATGAGGACATCCCCTTCACTTAGCCTGCCCTTTTCTGCAGATGATTTATCTTTAAACTCAGAAGAAAAAGCCTCATCTTCATCAGTTAGAGAAGGCACCATAGTTTCCAGATGCTGAGTGTTGAAGTTTTTGATGTAATCTTTGAAAGAAGTGTCAAAGATATCAGAGTCAGCATTTTCTCCTTTGAGAATAAAAGTTTGGTAATTTTCTTCAGTTTTAAATTCAGGGTGAGCTATTCTATGCAGAAGATTTTTTGAGGTCTCACTTTTGGAAAGGGGTATATGAGATACAAATCTATTGGGTCCATGTACAAATTGAATAGATTTTTTAATAGAATTATTTTCTTCCCTCTCTAGTTCAATGGTGTGCTTATTTGAAATATATTCAGAATCACTTTTATCAGGTTCAATGATGATTAAGTCCATAGTGTCTAGATTATTTCCCTTTGCCATAGTTGTCACCGGTATATGAATAAAGGAATAATCCCTCAATGTATTTGCATATCTCAGTGATAGAGGAGTACCTATTTCAGATACATGGTAGTAATTTTCCACATGTATATCTTCAGAGGAGACAGGTGTGGACAAGGTCATAGGTATAATGCTTGTATGAGAATTTGTTATGCTACCTGTAGCAATTTTATCTTTCTCTGTTCCTGGATCATTTTGGTTATCAATATAGAATGCATAATTTTTGCTGGAAGTTTCTTTACCTAATAACACAGTGTTTTCCAGAGTGGGGTTTAAATGATCTTTCATAGGAATCCTAAAATCTGATCTTGTAAAGGTAGATCTTTTTGTAGAGGGAAAGGTATATCCTTTTGGGACATTTTCTTTCACCACTGGATAAAGAATATCCCTACCAATGAATGCATCCTGTTCAGCACCACTATTACTGTTCCTAATAATCAATGTTTCTTGAAACTCGGGAGTAAATTTCATAAGTAGAGGTTTTGAGACTTCAGCCATATAGGATGTTGCAGGATTCTCAAATTCAAGTTTGTTGGCTGTGCTTCGGGTTGCTCCTTTGAATCCGATAGAGTTATATACATTAGAGTTAAGAGAATAATGTTTTGCTGCCAAGTTGTTGCTGTTAGGAACATTATCATCTACAATAGGTATAATATAATTATGATCCCTCATACTTTCTTCAAGTATATTTTCTTCCTCTGCTATAATGTTTGTGTCTTCTGGGGGATCTGCTACATAGTTCAGTGTTACATCTTCCTTGAAAGAGTTTTCAGATTCATATCTTGGGATATAAAATGTACTGTCAACATCTTCTTTAGAAGCAGTGGTGACAGCTACACTCAAATTTGCTGGGGTAGACGTACTATGAAAAGTTTTTGGCATTATAATATCTGCCAAAGTGGTCTTTTTCACAGGGTTTGTTGCTTGAGAAGGGGCAATAGACTTCATAAAGGTAGAGGAATCAGCTGTTAATTGAGTGCTATCACCTCTAGACACCCTGGGATCTTCTCTGGAAATGGTAAATCTATCTCCTAGTTTATTACGTTGATTGTTAAAGGTATTAACTTTATTCATGACCAGAATGCCTTTCTTTATTGGTGAGGTGGCAACTATTGAAGACAAGTCTGTTATAACTTCACTGTTTTTATCTACAGAGAAAATATCATCAGGTACAGTGATAATGCCAAGAGGGATATTTATTTTAGTCCCAGCCATTTTGTCTTTGCGGGTCAGCCTCTTACCATTGCTTGAAGTGACAGAAGCAGAGTTTTGATAGCCATCACTATCATCAATAAGGTGTGCGTTGTCCATTGTGGAGAGTGATAGTTTATGTTTTATCATGCTCAGAGCAATATTTTGATTCTCTTTGGTGATAGTAAGTGGATTATCAGTGATTATATTGTAGTACAAATTAGAAAGTGTACGGTGATCCATTGTCCCAGTTTGGAGGATAGAATTGCTAGGTGTAAAAAATGTAGTGCCCTTTGCTGCTTCCACATTCTGTTTTACAGTTTCACTTTCACCAAAACCATTAACTTTTGTTTTGGTAGCCATTGTATTAAAATGTATTTTGTCGTTTTCAGGTTTAGTGACACCATGTAGAACATCAACAGTTTCTTCCCCAAAAGAGATAAAGTCTCTCTCACTTATTGTTTCTTCAGCAATAGGTATAATACTATTTAATTGGGAAAGAGACTTTGTGGTAACAACAGATCCATTTCTTTCAAAGTCACTGTTTCCCGATTCAAAATACTTGAAATCATGTGCCAGTGGAAGGCCTTCTTTTACCTGAAAAACAGCATCATCTTCCACTACAGATTTTACTTTCACATAGGGAATCAATTCCTCTTCATTAGCCATTTCTTTATCTATCAGACTTACAAATATTTTTCTTGGTGGAAGAATACCAGCTGTCCTTGCAGACAGGGAGCTAATGGTTACAGTGGACCTTCCTTCTGGCATCATGGCCTTGTTAATCTTCAGATCAGAGTTGTCAATTGTATTTGTGGTTTGCTTACTTGCACTGGCAATGACATTATGTAAATTATTGGGAGAAGTGAAATCGGCAGGAAGGAAAGTAGACTCCAGTGGAAGGTTCAAAGGATCTACTGATGCTTTATTGATTTTCCATTTTTTTATAATACCATTCTTAACAAGATGAAGATTTTCAGCTGCAGGATCTGAAATCCAAGCACCAGTCAAGGACTCATCTTTAATTAGCAAGAAGTTTTGATCTTGATCATTTCTAGCATTAGGCAGTAGGACAGGTGATTCTGCTTCTGACAGAAGAACATATCCTTTGTGCATAGGAAAATTGATTTTAGGCTTGGGACTAGCATTACCACCAGCATGGTTGTTATTAGTAGAGAAACTAACAGCTTTATCCAAAGAGTCAGTAAATTTACCTGAGGGGGTGATACCGAACTTTGAAGTTGAGATCATGTCAGCTACACTGTCTTCACTAAAGTCAATAGACTCAGCTGTTCCAGGGTGATTGATGGAAACCATAGGGGTGATAATGCTCTTAAAATTGGCTGTTTTAAACATAGGAGTTCTTTCAATATCCATTTTGGCTTTGGTTTCATTGGTAGCAATTATGGCATGGGTTCTATGATCACCTCTGTTGTCCATGAGGTTTGTGCTGTCCATTGCTAAGGGCTTTATTTCATATTTGAATAAGGGATTGGGCATATTAGGGATGTCAGAAAGAAGGATGGTTTTCTTTCCTGATGTTTGGGCATAATCTGCAGCAGAGTTAGGAGAGTGAACTTTTCTTCTAACTTCTGTTGTGGAAGTGTCTGGGTGAATGAAGATAACTTCTACAACTTCATCATCTTGGTCCATATTTGCAATTTTTTGGGCCACAAGAATAAGAAACTCAATTTCATCAGTGTTCATAGACTTAACATTGTTCTTATTAGTCTCGAGATATGCAATGGCAGAAATATTAGAATGATACTTAGTTATTGAATCATTTACTTTAAATCCAGTTGCTTCAACAATATTGTTATTGTTAGGTGTTGTGATGTTTTCTATCTGAACAGTTTGTCTTCCCTCTGTTATTGTACCATTCTTTGAAGGCCAATTTATTTTAAAGTTAATATTGGGGTTTGTCACTGGCTCTGTGGGGTTAGACTTAGCATAATGCTTTGTAGAAATTATGCCACTTGTTTTCAAAATAATTAAATCCCCCTCATGCATCATATTTTTAGCTATAGCTAACATTGTTTTGGTATCATCAGGGTTATTAATAAAATTATTGCTTTTCTTATACATTCTATAATTAAGAACAGGATTTATGGTATTGATATAAGAAACAGCATTAATGGGGTTGGTACTAGAAATAGCTTCATTGATGTTAGTGGTAATCATGATAGATTTGGAATCAGCCTTGTTATAAGTATTCAGAATAGGAATAGTTTCAAAGTCATTCATATTTTTGGCAGAGGAAATGCTAGGTGCTTTAGTATTAACTGGAGTTCTTTTATGATTTTTTATGTCTATAGCATCAATCACAATAGAATTGGCTTTCTGTAGAAAACCAGAAATGTTGCTTGCAGTTTTTCCATATCTTTCCCAGTAAGTAGTATCAGTTTTAATTATGTCTTTGTCTTCCATGTTGATAACATCAAGCAGAGTTGTATAATTTTCTAGGATATCTGTGGCATCAGTTTTTTCTGTATCACCCTTTTCCATAAGAGTTGAGATATCAATAAATGATATACCTTCTGGTTCTGCTTCTTCCTCACGAGTAGTGGTGTAAGTTCCAAAGGGGTTGTTTGTATTTGAAATGGCAATGGTACCCTCATCTGCAGAAGCAGGGAACTCATTCTTAGCACTTTGGATGTATGCAGCAGATTTAGAGGCAAAGAATGGTTTAGATCTTCCAGTGGATGAGAAGAAGGGTTCAAGACTCTGATTTGCCTTGGAGTCTCTCTGTAGGGGGGAATTGCAATGGAATCAGACTTATACTGGTGGGTGGTCATGGAAAAAGGTGCTGAGATGCTATTATCTCCAGAAACAGTTATTCTGCTCTGTGTCATTCTGGAGTTGGTTTCAAATCTGGAAATTGTGATACTGACAGAGAAAGTGTCCTACATAGCAGCAGAGGAAAGTGAAACATTGCTCTTTGGAACCTTTGCCAGAGTAGAATAGTATACTGTACCCTGAGCATAAGCAATGCTAGCTGAAGTCTGATTAGCTGGAGGATTACTTGGTACATAATCCCATACTGGCTAAAGTTATATGTTAGCTTAAAGAGTCTCTTAGCAATTTCTCTTTAAAATAAATCCAGAGAGCCTTGTTACTTTATCAATAGCCCCCAGAGTAGCTATTTAAATTGTAGGTGCAGATATTTATTTTGTTCTTAAGATGGAAAAGAGTTGACTTCTTATTAGCTGTCTGACAAGGACGAAGGTGGATTGGCAGACAGATGCTGATTTGTCTATTTCCTAACTCCATCACACTAAAGGGAAAGAAGTACAATATTTTTGTGATATCCCCCCTTGCAAATTATATTACATTAAAAACTTAAAGTTAATAGTTACTGTGTTAAATTGATCAAATAAGCATTCTAATATCTCTTTATCCATTGATTGTTAAGTTAATTAAGTTATAAATACACACTGTCAATGTAAAAAGGAACAGCTAGTATGTTACGATTAAGTATTTTCCACAAATATACTGTCAATCCAGGTGTACCAAAGTAAGAATTCAGTAAGGAATTTCTTACAACATAAAAAGTATGGAGAAGCCCCATTCAAATCCTATACAATCATGCATATGATTAATTTTAAAAGAAGGAATTTTATAAATAGAAAATGGAATTTCAAATATATAATGTTGTTTGCTTAGCAAAATATTCTTTCTTGCATTAAACATAAACTGATGATTGGAATCTGTTCTTTCCCTCCATCTAATTTTTAGTTCCATAAAGATACTATTATCCAAAATACTGAAACTTACCAGGAAGTAAGCCACAAAATTCAAGATGGTCATAGTCAGAACTGGGGTCTTCATTTTGTCTTGCTACTCCCTGCAATGAAGGTGCAAAATTGTCCTATGTTACATTTACATAAAAAATAATTTGTATTTTATTTTAATATTATTGACATTAACTAAAATGATGGCTTACCTAATAAGATAATCACAGTGCTCAAGTAATCTTAGTGCTTTATTACAAACAATAATATGTGGGATAGAATACTTTAATTGTGAAGTTCAATATCATTTTAACCAATCAGTGCAAATAGGAATAACTTTGGCTACCTTTTACAACCTATAGGGAATCAAGGAGTAAACAATCAGACTAACAAATTTTGGACAGAATACTTTAGTGAGGACTTCATCATATAAATTCACCTTTGTTCTCATAATAATTATCTGTTACATTTTCAGGATCATTTAGACAAAAGTTAAGTTATTAAATCTATACTCATTCAGAGTTTTAAATCTATCTAAATACGTAGATTTCTTTAAAAATAGTTGTAAGAAAGAATAGACATTTGATGAAAGAATGGCTCCAAAGTCTATTTATTCAAACATTTACCTTGCAAAGGACCTCTTCTTTCCGCTACCTTCTAGCCTCACTCAGCAACAGCATGAAGATGAAATCCTTGCCAAAAACTTCTAAATCTAAGAAACAAGCTCTCTGCTCTTACTCCTTTTTTATTTCAGTGGAGAGAGAAAAAGCTTCACATATAAGGGATTGCTTCTGAGCTAATCCCAAAATAAAAGAAAGGAGAAGGAGTGGCTATTGGCTTTTGTATAAGCATCTTTCAGGCATTTAGTGACTCTATTAGCTTATCTACTTGAAAGGGCAAGGCTCATGTTTTAAATATTATGAAATCTTTTAAGAATTAATTCTTTAGCCTCTACTGCCATGCCCTCTCTATTTTCCAGTTACTTTTTAGAAAAACCGATCCTTCTGCTTCCCCAGTAAAAATTGGATTCACTGTAATATCATTTAACACATATTGCCATTTATTAGTTTACATTGGGATTCACCCTATGAGGTCTTGGTTTTGTTAAAGATAGAATTCTATTTTATTGAATGACAATTATGTTTATAATACTGAAGAAGAATACATTTAAAAAAATATCAGGCTTATGCCAATGTCACTAATTTTCAGAGAGATACAAATTTAAACAAAAATGAGATATCACACCTTTCAGAATGGCTACCATCAATAAATCAACAAACAAGTGCTGGTGAGGATGTGGTTCTCAACCTTCCTAATGCCATGTCCCTTTAATGCTACAGTAGCAACGAAAATAATTTTATGGTTGGGGGTCACCACAACATGAGGAACTGCATTAAATGGATGTGGCATTAGGAAGGTTGAGAACCACTGTTCTAGTGGGAGGGAGACGGAAACTCCTGACTGCACATCTGACTGCACTGAACCCTAGTTCCAGGCGAGATTCATATGGGGGGAATCTGAACTGTCATGAAAAGGGAGGAGTGCACAGAAACTTAGGAGAGAAGTGAAAGGCAGAGTCATGAAAGGCAGAGGTCAGGAGGTGCATGCAAAGAGGATTGACTGCTGATTATTTCCCAGGTTTTCCCTAGTGGTAGGAAAACAGAACCTCCCAACAGCACTGAACCCCAGTTTGGGGCGAGACCCTGGGGGACCCAGACTCATACAGGTCCCCGGAGTGCATGGAAACTCAGAGGAGTCAGAAAGGCAGAGGTCTGGAGACACACGTGTGCACGCCCAGAAGAGGCTGCAGCGATTACTGAGAGACACTGAGACCCAGGGCCGCCATGTAGGGCAGAGATGACAGGAAGCCAAGGTTGTCTGCTCAGTCCTGAAGCCCAGCATAGAGGCTGTTGCAATCTTGCAAGTCTTAAGCTGAGTCCAGCCCAGAAGTTCTCTGGGCCCAGACACAGCAGATCCTCACAACCAATTGGCTTGGAGGTCAATTCTCACCAGTGATACCAACAACAATCAAGACTTAACTATAACAAGACTGTACACACAGTCCACAAAGGGGTGCACCAAGAGTGTCCACTCAGGTAACTGGGAGGTGGAGCTACTGGGCCATATAGAACACTTGGCACACAAAGCTACTCTTCCAACTGCGAGAAGCAGTGAAATTCGGAGACAAAGGAACGGATTACAAACAAACAAACAAAAAAAATGGAGGAAAACAAATGACTGGATATAGAATTCAAAACCATGGTTATAAGGTTTTTTAAGAATTTCCTAGAAAAGATGGATAAATTTAGGGACACCCAAGAGGAGATGAAAAAGAACCAACAAGAAATTAAACATACACTGACTGAAATAAAAAATATTATACAAAGACCTAATAGCAGACTAGAGGAATGCAAGAATGAAGTCAAAGATTTGAAATACAAAGAAGCAGAAAACACTCAACTGGAAAAGCAAAAAGAAAAAAGAATCCAAAAATGTGAAGATAGTGTAAGGAGCCTCTGGGACAACTTCAAACATACCAACATCAGAATTATGGGGGTGCCAAAAGAAGAGAGAGAGCAAGATACTGAAAAATTATTTTAAGAAGAAATGACTGAAAATTTCCCCAGCTGGTGAAAGAAATAGACTTACAAGTCCAGGAAGCACAGAAAACCCCAAACAAAAAGAATCCAAAGAGGACCACACCAAGACACATCATAATTAAAATGCCAAGAACAAAAGACAAAGAGAGAATATTAAAAGTAGCAAGATAAAAACAGTTAATTATCTACAAGGGAGCACCCATATGACTGTCAGCTGATTTCTCAACAGAAACAATGCAGGCCAGACAGGAGTGGCAAGAAATATTCAAAGTAATGAACAGCAAGAACCTACAACCAAGATTACTCTACCCAGCAAAGCTATTATTCAGAATTGAAGGTTAGATAAAGAAAAAGCTAAAATAATTCATCACCACCAAACCAGTATTATATGAAATGCTGAAAGGTACTCTTTAAGAAGAGAAAGAAGAAAAAAGGTAAAGATAAAAATTATGAATAACAAATACATATTTATCAATAAGTGAATCTCAAAATCAAGTGAATTGGAAATCTGATGAACAGAATATACTGGTGAATACAATAGAATCAAGGGCATTGAAAGGGAGTGGACTGATAATTCTCAGGGGGAAAGGGATTAGGGAGTTGCAGGGAGAGACTGGACAAAAGTCATATACCTATGGATGAGGACAATGGGGAGAGAGGTAAGGGCAGAGGGTGGGTGAGATCCATGTGGAGGGGAGCTATGGGGGGGAAGAAAGAGGAACAATTGTAATAATCTGAAAAATAAATATTTATTTAAAAAATAAAGTAAAAATATTAAAAAATAAAAATATTTAAAAATAATAGGCTTTTTTTCTCTCTTTGTACGTGATTTATATAATTGCTATGCTGACCTCCCAGGCATCTGCTTCCTTTGATAAGCTTAACACTGGTTAATAGAACAGTTAACTTCTGTTTCTGAAGTGAATTATCTATTTATGTGGACTCTACCAAAATGCAATATCTCTTTTGTGTCATTTGCTATTAAGGTAAGTCAATGGTATCTATTTGAAAGCCTCCATAAAAAAATCTTCACTTGAATTGTTATTAACTTTCAATTTATGCTAATCAAGGTATGGTGCAAAAATACCTTTATAAAACATACAGAGAGTCCTTCTGAACTAAATTGGCTTTCTATCACTTTCATCTGAAGATATCTTAAAATTTACTTATTGGTGATTACAACTTTTTTTTAACCCTGCATATTTATTTCATATGATGTGACCCTAAAATTCAATAATGGATATGATATATGGGTTTTACTAGGTCTTACTAGGTAGAAAGACAAAGTCAAATTTTTTGTAGTTTTTATTTCTTCAAGCTTCTTCAATTTCCTTTTTCTCTGACTCATTCTAATACTTTTCTGTACCTGACATTCTTTTAGTATGCATTGGAACAAGTACTTAATTTCCAAAGTGATGTCCAAGACTGTCAATTAATTGTTCTTTTTATCAGCAGAGTATTGTTGTACAAAGGATTTATGTACATTATAAATTACCTTCAAGTCAAAAGCAATGTGCCATGAGTTGAACAATTATAATGCGATCACTTTAGCACCTTGGAAATACCGTTCTCGTGACATTGAATATTTCTCTTTAAGGAAACTGAAGTAATTGTTGAAAAGCTGGTGCAATAATACATACTTAAAGATAAAATGTTCATTCAATTAACATTTACAGGTCATTTCATTTCAAGTAAGCCTTCAGACTCACTTAGAGTCCCTGGTTGGCACTAATTCACCTTCAGAAGATCTAAGTTAGCTAAGATTTCTGCCTCATAGGTTTCCAAAGGTAAGCAGAAGAATGAGATCAAAGCTTTGTTAAGAAACTTTATCTTTGAAATTCTTTTTCTGTATTCCAAATAGTGCTAATCCATTGTCCCCTTCACCCAGCTAATCCATTGTCTCCTTTCATCCAGGTGAATACTTCATTTGTTTTTTCACATGCCATCCAGTTAATGCCCTACTCACTGCTTCTGGAATTCGTTCTCTATAATGAATAAATAGGCTAACATCAGTGCTAGTATTCTATACTAAAATATTCATATTGAAGCAGGAGCTACAGATTATAAAACAGGTTATTAGTATCCACATGTAGTTATGTTCTAACATAAAAGTGAAGCCCAATGGCATAGCCCTAATTGATTTTTATTTTGTTTTGTTTTATTGACTCTCCATGTTTATCAGTATCATATAGTTAGTGGTTGAGAATATATTGGTTCAACAAGTTCTTATTGAGTGTCTGTGAAAGGCACTGGTGGAAAAACAGAAATAGATGATAAATATGACACATTCTCAAAGAATTTATAATCTATTTCAGGAGGAAATGAATGTATATTATAACCATGTCCATTGCCATTTATTTATTTGTTCATTCAAGTATTAATTGAGTGCCAGTTTACTTTAAGGCAATGATTCAACATATATATACTTTATGGCGTGATCACCACATTAAGTCTAGTAATCTTCACTGAACATTGTTATTATGATATCATTGACTCTATTCTCTATGCTATATATAATATCACAATTAAATTTTCTTTACTCTTTTAGACTCAAGTGTGTACTGCACATTGTTTCTAATTTTTATCAGTGATCAATTTT
>PVJN01009805.1:0-59672 GCA_004026805.1 Lasiurus borealis | reverse complement strand
GGGGCTCCACTGGCCACGGTCGGGGTCGGAGACACCAGTGTCCCATCCTGGGCCAGGGTTTGGGGCCTCTGCTTGCTCTTGGCGGCTTCAATTGCCTTGAGTTTCCTGGCGTGTTTGTGGCCTTTATAATGTGCTTCGGCCTGGTTCTGGGGTGGGGAGGGTATACGGTCACCATTCATTCTCTGAGTCGACATGTCCTGCCCGCAAGCTGGCATTGGACATGGGGCAGATCAGAGAGAGGCAGGGCTGGGGCCATACAGAGTGAGTCCTTGTCACCGCCATCATCATCACGGTGTGTGCAGGGCCCTGAGGTTGACAGGACACACACTCAAACGCCAGCTCCCAGGCTAGCAGCCGCGGGCTTTAAAATTCTGCCTCAGCCACGGAGTCGCTGTGCATCTTTGGGCAAGTCACCTCGCCTCTCTGAGCCTCCGTTTCCTCACTCAAACACTGCCTTAACCCTGACCTCACAGGATTGCGAGAACTATATGAGAACCTGAATGATCAGTGCCTCATTCATAGAGTAGGCGCTCAATGAGTGTTCATTACCAGGTTTATAAATGCACAAATGGAGAAAACTGAGCACTCCCCATCCTTCGGGATATGTGGACCCCAGAACATTCATCCCTCTTTCATATTTTCAACAAATAGTTCCTGAGCATTGGCTATTTACCGGGCACTGTGAAGGAGCCCAGCATGAACACATAGATTTCTCCCCGAGTGAAGTCTCTCTGTCCAGCTGGTTCACAACTGTGACCCGAAAGCCTGGAGGAACCCCCATATCTGGTCTGGCAGTGTCCTCCTTCCTTCAACCAAGGGTCCCTGCTTATTGTCCCAAATGCAGCAAAGACAGGCCCCTCCCTGGACACTTGCACTAGGACAGGTCAGCTGAGGGCATCTCTCCGAATCCCAGAGTTGCCCGGGCAGAAGGTAAACCTCCCCTGAGAAGCCAGAAAGAGGCCCCTTCCCTCCTCAGGGGCAGGCGATGGTAGGAAGTACGCAGGCTTGGGGTCAGCCAGGCCTGGGTTCAGATCCCAGCCTTGCTATTTACCAGCTGTGCAGCCTCAGGCAGGTTGTTTAACCTCCCTGAGGTCAGTTTCCTCATCTGAAAAGGGGGTGATAATTGCACCTCTAGCCACCTCCCAGTTGTATCATGAGGACTAATTAAGACAATAGGCACAAACAAACATAGTCTCTAAACTTGCAGGTGCTTTAAGAACTGGCTCAGGGTTGAGTGTCAAATTATGAACCAGGAGGTCACAGTTTGATTCAGGGCACGTGTCCAGGTTGTGGTCTCAATCCCCAGTGGGGGGCATGCAGGAGGCAGCCAATCAATGGTTCTCTCTCATCATTGATGTTTCTCTCTCTCTCCCCCTCTCCCTTCCTCTCTGAAATAAATTAAAAACAAAACACCCACTCAGCTCCAGCCCTGGCTGGTGTTTCTCAGTGGTTAGAAACACCACAGTGTTGCAGGTTTGATTCCCAGTCAAGGGCACATATCTGGGTTGCAAGTTGGATCCTCAGCCCCAGTCAGGGCGTGTGAGGGAGGCAACCAATGTCTCTTTTACATTCATGTTTCTGTCTCTCTGCCTCTTTCTCTCACCCTCTCTCCCTTCCTTTCACTAGCTCTAAAAACCAATAGGGGGCAAAAATCCTCAGGTGAGGATTAACAAAACAACAACAACAACAAGAATACAAAACACCAAAAACTCAGCTCCTGCCCTGGCTGAGTAGCTCAGTTGGTTAGAGTGTCATCCAAGATTGCAGGTTCAATCCCTGGTCAGAGCACATACAAGAATCAACCAATGAATGCGTAAATAAGTGGAAACACATCTCTCTCTCTCTCTCTCTCTCTCTCTCTCTCGCTCGTGCTCTCTCTCTCTCAAATAAATAAATAAAAATTGTAAACAAAACAAAACAAACAAACAAAACCCCCACAACAACACACATCACATAGTAAAAGAAAAAAGAACTCAGCTCCAAACCAGGAGCTGATGGGTGGCTCCTGGGACCAGAGTGGGGAAGGGCAATGTCTCTCTCTCACACTCACTCTCTCATAAAAATACCTACGTTGTTATTGATTTTTAGAGAGAGGAAAGGAGAGGGAGAGAGAGAGAGAGAAACATTGCTAAGAAACATAATTGATTGGCTGCTTCCTGACGCCCTCTACTGGGGATTGAGCAGGCAGCCCGGACATGTGCCCTGACCGGGAATCACACCGTGACCTCCTGGTTCATGGGTCGCTGCTCAAGCACTGAGCCATGCTGGCCGAGCAAGTCTCTCTTGCAGAAAGGTCCAGAACACAGGAGAGAAGCACAGGAGGGAAACGGAGTCCCAGTGGGACTGAAGAGGAAAGGGGCAGCGGACTCCGGATAGAGAAGAGGATGGATGTCTGAAGGACCAGGAGTGCCTCTTTTGCAACCACGGCTGGAAAAGAGACCACAGCCCCTTCGCTATGCCTCTTCCTCCAGGAAAAATCCCCGAAGCCCCGTCTCCAGCCCTCTCCCTGCTCAGCCCTGCCCTGGCAGGTTTCTGCTACTCCCTCTCACCGCTGAGTTGAACCTCAGGTGACAGATGTTACAGGAAATGAAGAGCTTCTTCTTCAGAGGGGAGGGGACCCCGAAGGTGTGGCTGATGACAGCTTTCTGGACCGGGTCCATCTGTGAAGGGGTGGGAGGGCACAATAACTCCGGGGTTGGCCCGGGAAGGGGGCAGTACAAAACACCCCAAACTAGAGGCTATCCAGGAGGGCAGTGGTCACTCTCAGGAAGAGCTTGAGCATCCTTGTGATGCCAGACCCAACAAAAGCAACGGCCTCGTCCCTGGCAGGCTTTATCTGCCAGCCTGGCTTCTGCTTAGAGGCAGGGGGACGGCCACGGTGACTCCATGATCTTGAGAGACACAACCATGTCCCCGTGACCACCTTGGCGTTTCTTGCTGCCTCTGGTCTCTGTTTTTATTTTTTTCTCATTCACAAGAATCCTATTTGGGGACAGAGTGTTGGGGGGAGGAAGAGGCAGGGCAGGGACAGAATCCCTCTGCTGGAATTTCCTCTCCCGTAACCCAGCCTCGTGCTGGACCTCCTGGCCGGGGAGATCAGGCTTATCTTACGAGCTCTGCCGCTGCTGCAGGGCCTGAGAGGGAGGAGGTCCCGGCCAGGGGCGGCCAGGGGCGGCCAGGGGCGGCGGGCCCAGGATGGAGCAGGTGACAGCAGGTAGAGGCTGGAGGGTTCCCTGCGTAGTAGAATCACTTCTTTGGGATGTTAATGTGTGTATCTTTTTCTTATTTTAAATAATGTTTTCTTCTCTTTTCTCAGCGGCCTAGATTGTTGGGCCAAAAGCAGAAGCCACCTGGGCTTGCTTGTCCAGAATTTTCTGTTCTCTTCTCTCAGGAGGACAGGGAGAGAAAAGCATGGTTTCAGGAACTTCATTCGGAACAGAAAGAGGTTCTAATTCCCACAGCAACCAGGGCCCAGGCAGCCGGCGACAGGGCCCCCAGCGATCAGGACAACAGCGCTTCCCCCATTCCTGAGGGCCCATGTGCCTGAATAGCGAGCATGTCAGCAAGTGACAGCAGACGCCTAAGAGCAGAGGACCCTCCCCAACTATGTCAGGTTCCTGGGGACCTCTGCGCAACGATGGAGGGCAGGCAGGCAGGCTGGAAGGGGTGCCTCAGGGTGACTGAGGCCGAATTCCCCACCATTTGTCAGGGGTGGGGCTCTTTGATGACTGCATTTTCTTTTTCAAAATTAAAAAGAGGGGAAGCATTCCTTATGGCTCATGTAGTGAAGTCTAACTCATGTTCGCTACCCTTGTTCTTCAACACACATGCACACATGGAAATACACAGACTAGGAGTATACAGACAGATAGCACATGTGCTTACAGTTAGAGGTTACAGAGAATAACACACACACAAATGGCAGACAAGTACAGACAAAGGCACAATCACCCACCCCATACAAAACACACCAAAACACACATAGTCAACACAAAGACACAAAACCCCTCTCAGATACCCGGGCACACATATTACATGCCGAGAAACAAAGAGTTGTTTCCAAACACACACACACAGGACACCAACACACCTCCACACCTGCAAATAACACACCAAGACCTATGGATTTTACGAACTAACACAGAAAGGCACACTCAACTACATACACTCATACACAAATCATCCATAGCAGTCCCTATACCGAAACTCAAGTGGGAGCTACAGCACAGACCCTACAGGCCCAGCAGTTGTTACGGGGGGTAGGGGGGAACACCATTCTCCTCCCTTTGCCCAGAGAGCTGGGCTTGGGGGAGAGAGGGAGGTCTCTATTTTGGGAGCACCAAGTCTCTTGGGGATGTGGGAGGAAAATGAGCTCCTGGTTAGCCCCACCTTCTGAGAACCGGCCCGTCTGAGCCCACCTTCCCTGCCCGCCCCCCCTGGCTGCACGCCCCCGCCCGCCAGCCCAGCCCGTACCGTGCTGAAGTTGGGGAAGAGACTGAGCGGCGCAGCGCCATTGAAGTGAAAGGCGAGCAAGTGCTTGAAGTCCAGCGGGGGCTGCAGAGGCCTGGCAGCCAGGGGCAGGGAGGCCAGCAGGGGGCTGGGGGTGCTGGACGCCGGGCCTGCTGCAGGAGGAAGAAGGGCAGGGTCTGAAATGGGGAGCCACAGGGCAATCCTACCCCCACAGCCAGACGAAGCTGGTGGGCTTCTTGGGTGTGAAGCCAGGACAGAGTTCCTGTCTCCCTCTTCACCAAGTAGCCCCGGCCGAGCCCCGGGCAATTACAGCCCATCTCTGTGCCTCTCCTCTCCACCTCGGGGGCAGCAGAGGCAGGGAATCACAGGGTAAGGCTCCCAGCCCAGAAAGATGACCCTCTCGCCCTTACAGAGGCCCAGATGAATGCTGAAGGGGAGCCAGGCCAAGGGAGGGAAACAGAGGCCTCAGGCAGGCCCCTGGCATGCACACACAGCACCGTGGCGACTCACATGAGCTGCGTTTCCTCTTTATTGCAAATTAAACCCTAACCCAAGAGGCCTGGGGAAAGGACACCCGCCTCCCTTCTCACTCCCCCTCTCCAGATCCCCACACCACGCCCAGCAAGGGCTGTCAGAGAGGATGGGGAACCCTCAGTCAACACAAAGGGTAGGTCCCCCAGTTAGGGAGGCCCCAACTGCTTCCCCAGGAGGCACAAAGCCCTCCACTGGCAGGCCTGGGTCAGGCCGGGGAGAGGGAGAGTCGGGGGAACTCTGTGGTTTTACAGTCTTTGGTCTTAAAGGTCTGAGGCAAGGAACGGGGGAGAACCACCAGACTTTAAAAAAAAGAAAAAAGTGAGTAACAAGGCCATTTGGGGGCGTTTTTGGACCCCTATCACTGCACAACGGAAAGAAGTCCTCTTAGATTCATGTGTCAACATTATGAAAAAGAGGGTAGATTTATTTCACGTGTCTAGGTTGGTATGTCTAGATCCACGGTCAGGTACAGCAAAGCCTCAGGCAGCCTTGGTGGGAGGGCAGGGAGGGTACCACTGCCTCCTGGAACTGCCAGCTGTGCCCAGCATGCTATGCTGTGTCAGACACAGACGGTGGTCTGCTCTCCGGTTGTATCTGAAGAGAAGGGAGTGGGGCTGAAAAAGGCCAGGACCGCATTCTTCTTTCCCTCAACCCCTTAATTCTGGAGCCCCAGTCTTCCTCCCTCCAAACAAGAGCCCTCACCCCAACAAGTTTAGGGTCCAAACAATGAACCCACAGGGAAAAGGGTGAGCTACTCCTCACCAAACTCTAGAATTGCCAGGAGCAAGAGTTAGGGTGCCCCAGGCCCTAGCATCTCTATCCACTGCCCAGGCCCCCCTTGACCCACGCCCCCCTCCACAGCCCACAGCCCACTGTTAGGGCGGGGCTGGTCCCCAGCGTGGAGCAGAGGAAGCAGGGGGAAGGTGAATGGAAGGCCACAGTTAGTAAGCCAGCTCGGATGCAGCGCGGGCCAGTCTGGCTCGGCCCTTAGTCCCCACGGTCCCAGGCTGGCTGGGTAGAGAGGGAAGGCGGCCACCCTCACAGGAGCTGCGACCTCAGCCAGCCATCCCCCCACCCTCTCTCTAAAACCTCCGCGGCCAGCGCAAAGTCAAACTCGTGCAGCGGGGGGCCATCCAGCGCGATCTTGACCACAGGGTCGCCCCGGCTTTCCCCGGCCCCGTTTGGCCCCCACCACCGCAGCTCCCGGCTGCGGCCGACCTTGCCCAGCAGGCTGGCGCCCGCCGGCAGCGCCAAGGCCAGCGCGGCGAGGGCAGCGAAGTCGGGGAAGAGCTCGTGCAGCTCGGAGTGCGCGCACGCCAGCCGGGCGCACAGGGCCCGCGGGCCCAGCCGCCGGAGGCTGCAGACCACGCGCTTGAAGAGCGCAAAGTCGCGCAGCGCGCGCGGCCGCACCACGGCCGGGGCGAAGGCGCACAGCAGCCGCCGCAGCGCCGCCTCGCCGTGCGCGCCCAGCTCCTCGGGTGTCTCCGGGTAGCGGCGGGGGTCGAAGATCACCGAAGATCGCCTCCAGCGAGGGCTCGGGGTAGGAGTCCCGCAGCCCTTGCTGCACGGAGTCCAGGAAGGCGCCCCGCAGCCGCTCCAAGTCCCGGACCGCAGCCTCGGAGTAGCCGAGCGGCTCCAGGCCGCAGTAGGTACAGCGCTCGCCACCCAAGTCGGAGGATGCCAGCTCCCGCAGGAAGCCCTGCAGGCGCGCACCGCCGCCGGAGCCCCGCTGCGCCTGGAGGGAGGCGGCGGCGGCCCTCACCAGGGGCTGCAGCAAGGCCAGGTGGGGGTCCTCCGGCCGCAGGACCAGGGCGAGCTTCTGCACGCAGGGCAGAGTATCCAGCAGCAGGTGCGTGAAGGCCACGAAGGTGAACTGGCGCAGGGCGAGTGCCAGCGCCCTAGCTGTTGGTGAGGCTGGGGCAGAGGCCTCCAGGGTGGGCACCAGGCAAGGCCACGCCTCCGCCACGGCTTCCACGACCGGCAGCGAGGAGGCCCAGGGCACTGGCCGTGGTCCTGCCAGGTCGATGGCTGCAAGGTCCAGGGCTGCCCGGAGCTCAGGGACCAGGTGGGAACTGGGACCACCGTGGAGGCGGAAGAGGGCATCGAGGACACCTTCATATTCACCTAGGTAGGCCGGGGGCTCGGGATCGGGCCGGCCAGGGAGGCAGTGCAGCTCGGTGAGCAGCGGGCAGGTGGCCCGGAGCTGCAGGCCCACCCTCTCCAGGCAGTCACTGGGGAGGCTCGAGCTGAGCCAGGCCAGCTTGGACGCAGACACCCCGAAGGTCTGCAGGATGTCCAGGAGTTGGCCAGCAGCGTCCTCGCCCTCCTGCAGTTCCACACTGCCCAGGAAGGTGGCGGCAGGCTGGCCATCACAGGGGGACACCGACGTGGCAAACAAGGCCAGGCTGTGGGACTCAGGCCAGTCTCTGGTCTTGTCCAACACCAGCCCCACATACGGGGATGCCTTCAGGCACTGGCAAGCCTCTGTGTGCAAGACATTAGCAATAGCCACCTGGGAGAGCCAGAGAGAGAGAGAGAGGGAGGGAGGGCAGAGTTAGCTTGTCCTGAGAAGGGGAGGCAGACAGCACAGGGTGATGAGCAGAGGCCTTGGGGGTCAGACAGACTTAGGGACGAATCCTAGCTCTGCCACTTATTGGCCGTGTGATCTTGGGCAAGTCATTTCACCTCTCTGAGCCTCAGTATCTTCAGCTCTAAAATCAGGCTAATAGGTGCCCATCATCTCCTCCGAAGGCTGTTGTGAACTATAAATATAACTTTTTGTTTTTGTGCTTATAAATAAAAAATGTTTAATGAACTGTAAAAGTTCTACTGAGTTTGGTGTGTGTATTTCTACAGCATCACCCAGTCCGCCTTATTCCTGGGGCTCTCCCTCCTCTCTGCTGTCCAGGGATTAGCTGATAGACATGTTCACTCCTAACTCCTGACCAGTGACATAAGGCCCCAGCTGGGTGTCCTGTTTGTCTGTTTGCCATCTCTCTGTAAGATGAGATCAACTCCCCCTCCCCCACCCCAGCCCCTAGGGCTCACACAGCCAGTAAGTACCTAGGACAGAGCTGCAACTGGCACGCCCCCAGGGGCCACGTGGGTAATACTGAGCTCAGAGTGGGCCAGGCATAAACAGAGGGAATGGGGAAGTGCATACTTGCTCCCCAACTCCACCACCTCATGCCCTGAGCGCACGGGGACCTCGTTTTTCGGTACAAGTAACACATCCAGATTTTCACATGTAATGTCTCGTTTTGTTAAACTTGGAAGCTAATTAACATTTTTAAAAACACTGTGGGCCGAAACCAGTTTGGCTCAGTGGATAGAGTGTCGGCCTGCAGACTGAAAGGTCCCAGGTTCAATGCTGGTCAAGGGCATGTATCCTGCTTGCGGGCACATCCCCAGTAGGGGATGTGCAGGAGGCGGCTGATCGATGTCTCTCTCTCATCAGTGTTTCTAACTCTCTATCCCTCTCCCTTCCTCTCTGTGAAAAAGCAATAAAATATATTAAAAAAATAAAGTAAAAAATAAAAACACTGTGGCCCTGGAGTGTGGCTCAGTTGATTGAGCATCCTCTCATGCATTAAAGGGTTATTGGTTTGATTCCTGGTCAGAACACATGCCTGGATTATGGGCTTAATCCTCTATAGGGGGCGTGCAGGAGGCAGCTGATCAATATTTCTCTCTTGCCCTCTCCCTTCCTCTCTATCTAAAAGCAATAAAAACAGCCCTGGCCGGTTGCTCAGTGGTTAAAGCATTGGCCCTTGGACCGAAGGGTCTCTGGTTTGATTCCCAGTCAAGGGCACATACCTCGGTTGAGTAGAGGCATGAGCAGGAGGCAACCAATCAATGTGTCTCTTTCACTGAGGTGTTTCTCTCTCTTTCTTTCTCTCTCCCATTCACCCCTCCCTTCTACTCTCTCTAAAATCAATGGAAAAAATAGTTTCAGGATTTAAAATAATAACAAATAACAAATAAAACACTTCTGTGGACCAATAAAGCCACCAGTTTGCTACCTCTGGCTTAGGTGTTGAGGGGAATGCCCCTGGGCCCCTGAGCACAGGGCCTGCTCTGGCTGCTTCCCTGCTGCGTTCTCAGCAGCTGGCCCAGCGCAGACACCCAGTACACGCTCTCGGTGAAGCTTCTGATGGGTCAGGGTATGAATGAAGCGCTCTGGCTGATGCCCAGGGGCCTGGCATGCTGGCACTGCGCCAGGCGGCTCAATGCCCTCCCTCCCCAAGCCCGGCCTCATACCTCTGGCTGCCACCCACCTGCATGTCCCTCACCCTCCTGGGACTGTAGTAATTACCACGCTCCGTGCCCAGCAGCGCCTGGCACAAGTTGAACCTCTGCAGCTCGAGGAGGGCCGAGCAGCGGTCATCGGGCACGTCCTCCTTGGCCATGCAGTACACCGTGGTCAGCACGGCCGCTTTAGCAGGGTCCGCCTCCACCTTGATGCCCCCGGAGGTGGGGGTGGTCGGCAGGCCCGGGGAGGCCCCTCCTCCCTCGGACTGGCCCTCCAAAGCGGGCTGGCCGCGGTTCATGGCCAGGGCCTGGCGGTGGGCCCCCGAGGTCACGTGGCGCAGCAAGGCGTGGCGCTGGAAGTTGTCGGTGCCCGCGGCGAAGGCGTTCTCGGCTTTGCCGTGCTTGTTCCGCACCGGGGCCCGGCGGCACTCCCGGCAGAACATCAGCTTCCGCTCGCAGTCGAAGCCCAGCCAGGCGAACTCCTCCTTCCAGCGCTCGTTGAAGTAGCGCCTGCACTTCTTATTGGAGTTGGAGGCCTCTCCGGCGGGTTTCTTCCCGGGGGGCACCATTCCTGCCCGGGGGGCAGGGCTCCCCAACTCCCACCCAAAGGCTCTAGCTCCCAGCCTCCCCCCCCCCACACAGAGTCACGTCCCTTGACGCCTGGCTATTGGGGACCATCCACCTAACTTAGCCAGGGAAGTTTATTCCTGCCCTGCTGGTGGGAGACTGGAGATGAAAGAGACAAGGGAGGTGTGTTAGGGAGTCCGCCGAGGAGTCGCACTGCCCGAGGAGCGCTCCCCAGCTGAGGGGTGGCCGGAACCCCAGCGGGAAGGGCTAGTGGGAGTGGGCGGGGGTCATGCAAAGGGCTGTAGGACATGATCCAAAGTGGGGAGGTATGGGAACCCCGGCCCCTCCTTCCGGGACGAGGCATTATTTAGTGCTGACAGCTGAAGCATGCCAGAACTCGGAGCTGGAAAGACCGGCATCACCTATACAACCACATTTTATGGGAGGAGGCACTGAGTCCTGGAGACAGAGTGGTTCTCGGGACTCAGGAATAACGTGTGGCTGAGCCAGAACAAAAACTTAGTCCTCCTGATTCGTTGCTCAGAGGAGGATGGATCCCGCCAGACCACCGTCATTTATTTAATTAGGAAGGAAGTTAGCACAAAGCTGAGCTGACGGGACCACTGGGTTTTCTCTGGAGATCCCTTTCCTACACACACACACACACACACACCACACACACACACACACACCACTTCTCCCCATCAGCCTCTCCTTGGCCTGTGTTGTCTTCTCCACCTCCTCTTCCCCACCTCAACCTGTCCAGAGAGTTCAGAACCATCTCTGCTGGCCATTCTGACCCATACAGCCCTGGTCTGGGCCTCTGCTCTGGCAACACACTTCTCCAGCCAACCACCTTCCTGCTTTTTCAGATGGAACTTTCACTCTGTCCGTACAAAATACGCTCCTCTTCCCATGGTCCTCAGTTCAGGAAATGGCCCATCCTCCCTCCCAGCTGCTCTGGCCAGAAACATGTCCCCCTAAATCCCACTCTTCCACATCCAGGACCTGGTCTATCCACAAACTACCTCTAACTCATCCCTTCTCTCCAGGCCTCTACCACCTTCCTCATCTTGGCCACCTTCATCTCTTGCCTGGTCGATGCCAGTTGCTTCCTGATGGCCCTTGGGGTTCCTGCTCTTACCTATGGCTGAGCCATCTGAACCCCAGCAGCCAGAGGGGGGGGGGCTCTTAAAAACTCTGCTGTAAAACCCCTCCACCACGGCCTGTTGCTCTGGGTCAGTGCTGACTCCCTTTCCAGGTCTGCCAAATAAATGCTGGCAGCCACTTGTCCTTCCCTCCCTTTCCAGCTATACCTGCCTCTTCTTGGTTCTTCCAGAGGGCCAGATTCCACCCTCAGGGCCTGCACTCAAGCTGTGCTTTCTTCCAGAATATTCCCACCCACAACTTCCACTCTGATCTTAACTGTCCCCTCTTCAGAGGAGGCTTCTGAATGGTCACATTCTAGGAAGTCCCCTGTTTATTCCCTCTATTGCCCTGCCCACAGTTTACAAATACAGTGGTACCTCAATATATGAGTGCCCTAACATACGAGATTTTTGAGATACAAGCCGTCGAGCAAGCTATTTTTGCTTTGAAATACGAGCAACAGTTGAGATAGGAGTAATCGCATGGATCGGCCCGCTGCACATGACCCACCAGTTTACCGCGACTCGAGCTTCTCATAGTTTCCCACGCCTCAAGGTTAAGGAACGAACTCGTATCTCGAGGTACCACTGTATATGTATGTCTGTGCAGATCTATTGCTTGGCATATTCTTCCTCTCTTGTGACTGAACCCCAGAGAAGGGAGCAGTGCTTGGCAAAATTGGGGGAGTGAGTGAATAAGGAAGATGAGCTCTCAGGCTAAGTGAGCAGTGGAGTGGGCCCTGAGGCACCCATTGGGTGGTGAAAAAGCTGCCTTTGACATCCTTGCCTCCCAGAATCCTATGGTTCAGTGACCCTGTCCAGCCCATCGCCACAGGGTCTTTGAAAGGGGAGGAGGTGCAAGGCCAAGGTGATACCCTTCTGGAAGTGTGTCCCATCCTTCCCAGGCACCTTAGGAACGGGCTCTCCTGCCCCATCCTGCAGAGGGGGCAGAATGGCGATCAGACCTAGGCTATAAGATTGGTCCAAAGAGTAGGTAGGAAGGATGCACGGAAAGATGGAGATTCCAAAACTGTACTGTCTGATGCGACAGCTGCTATAGCCTAAGTGGCTGTTAAAAACGGATCAGAATTAAATGAGCAAAAAATGAAATTCAGTTCCACAGTCGCACGAGCCACAGTTCAAATTCTCAATTAGCAACATGTGGCTGGTGGCTATTGCATTAAGACAGCCCAGGCAGAGACGGTTACAACCTCCCAGAAAGTTCTATGGGACAGCGCCACTCAAAAAACAAAACAAAACAGAAGCCTTTGCCCTTCCCCCACCTCATTCGGAGGGACCGGGCTGATGGGGTGCGGCCCAAGGCTGCCCTGTCTCAGACCCAGGTCCCTGGCCCCTCTCCTACCCTGGACAGCAGGATGGGAGCAGGCACAACCTGCAGGCCCTGGGGCTTTGGTATGTAGGTCTGCACCCCCACTCCCCCGGGCACACAAGCCTCACACATAGCATTTATTTAGCCCCAGGATGGTGGTCCCAGGCTCCTTTCAGGACCCCATGAGTCCAAGGTCCAAGCAGAGGAGAGGTGGGCGACCCCTCCCCTGGCAGCCCGTGTTAAACTAGGGCTCCCTGCATGCCCGGCCTGTCTCCCTGGGCTGGGGACCCTGAGGGCTGGGGAACTTCTGGGGGGCACACAGGGGAGGAGCCAGGAGCCCTCAGATGTGTCATCCAAGGCAGCGATGCCCCACTGGCTCGGGAACCTAGTTGCCCGCCCTCTGCCAGGCAGCTCGGGGGAGGAGCCACCCTGCCCGCCGGCCCCCACCTCCGCCCCCACCCCACCCGCACCCCGCCCGCACACACTCACGGAGCCGCGGGAGCCACCATCTTGCGAGTGGACGCTCTGGCCGCGGTCTCCTTGGGCTGCACCAAGCGACAGCAGCCACTAGCGGTAACCGCGGCGAAGAGGCGCCAGCAGCCAGCGCGGGGCCCGCGGGGGGCGCAGGCTGGGTGGTGGCGACCCCCACACACCCTGAACCCCGGCTCACCTGGCCGCGCCCACCTGCCGCGCACTCAGTCCCCTCCACACAGTGGCCCAGGTGGAGCTACTGAGGTTGGACCACAGGAAGGATGCTCTCCGGGGCGGGAGGCACAGGGCTCACTCTCTCATCACAGTCACCTGTGGGTGCCTGGAGGCGCCCCCAGGTGAGCGCTCCGGAGGGAGCGCAACTGGATGGAGCCGCAGCTGGCAGGTGCTCTGAGAGTTAAGACCCCGAAGCCTCAGGATCACGGAGGAGCAGGCAGGAAGCCCAAGATTTTCCCCAGAGACGGTTAGATGTCACAGCAGGTCGGGGAGACGTAGCAGGGGAAGGCATTCCAGGCGGGGGGACTGGCAGAGCACCGGAAGTTAAGAGTGCAGAGCGGCTCACGAAGGTCAAGGTAGAGAGGAGGTGTGGGGGATGGGGGATAAGTAGGGAAGGGGGGCAGTGCCTACTGCTGGAAGGTCGGGCAGGGAACCCTGGGGACTTTGATCTTTGGGCCGGGTGGGAGGTGTTTGAGCTGGCACTGAATGTCTCCACTGGTGAGTTACTTGTAATGGGGGTGACAGACATGGTGGGTCGGGAGAGGAAGGAGTGATCCCTTCCTGGAACTCTCAGATGCACAGAGGCCCACCTCTGGGTGGGTTCCCTGGAGCGGGGAGGAGAGGCTGTGGGTTCCCTGCAGGAGGAGTGTGGGTGTGTGGCACCCCAGCCCTCCCAGACTTAGAGACCTGCCGTGGAGCTCTGCTGACAGGGACGTGGTCTTGGGCTGGACACGTAGCTAAGAGCCTCAGTTTCCTCATCCAGGAAGTGGGGATTGCAGCCAGGCGAGGAGGAAAGTGCCGGGCAAGACGGGTCTGAGGACCAAATGAGTTGCTGGGGGTGGAGGTCATTTGAAGAGGAGGTGCCAGGGCACTTGGTGACTCAGTCTCCCCTCAGTCAGTACAAAGTCACCCTGAAATGCCTTTCCACCCCTCACAGGTGCATCCACTACTCTCCCACACCAGGCCGAGGGCACATGTAGATTTGAGATCGGGGCTACTCTGGGGGCTGCTGGGAACTTCCCCCAGCACCCCTCACACAGCACTGCTCTGTGCCACCCACTGTCTGCCTCTGACATTCACTGCGAACCCTGGCCTCCAGGGCTGCTGCCATGATGCAATGAGTCCTGCACATGCACACACGTGTGACTGCTTGGCTCGTGGGTACAGGAATGAAGGGAGACACCACAGCCCCCACACCTGCCCCAGGATGGCGCCACCCAGCCTGATGGGTCTAAAATTCGGCACCCACAAAAGAGTCTTCTCTGATGGGCTAAGTGACTCAGCACCCCTCCAGGGGTCATAGCTGGGACCCACGGCTCGCTGGATGGCTCCCCAAGCGGGTAGGTTTTTCCTCTGGTTAAACATGAACAAACCAGACTGAGTGTCAGAGAACAGCTCACCCCCCGGGGCCCACTGAGGCTGGGGCAGGAGGGAAGAGCGGAGGGCTCATGACATAACATCACCCTGGCTGCCACCCAACGGAGAGGCCCCGGGGAAACCACATTCTGCTGTTTTGCCATCACTGGGAGAGACACACGGCAAAGCACAGGGACACGCGGCATGAGGTCCCCGGGCCCACACGCAGATGGCTGCGGGCACACACATCTCCCCAGGATGACACTGTTTACACTGATGTATTCACATGCAGAGGTGGTACCCACACAGAGACAGATGCCCATGCTGGCCAGAGGCCACGCGTGAGCGTGCACGTACACACAGACAGGCAAGATCAACAAAGATGCACTCAGATCGCATATACCCAGGGGGATAGACACGCGAGGACGCACAGACCCTAGAAAGGCATATTCAGGCAATTCAAAACACAGGCACACAGCAGCACACACAGGCAGGGATGCATGTGCACAAAGGCCCGTATGCAGACACGCTCACCCAGAGGTGGGTGTGTGTACACACCCCGCTTACAAAATTAGGTGCATCTGACATACACACAAGCTCCTGTAGCCAAACCCAGAGTCTCTTTCTCCCACAGGCCATAGGGGCAGATGGTAGGGCTCCCCCATCCCAGGCACACACAGGCACACACACACACACCACACATACACACACTCCTCAAATAGTCACGTTGCTGTTTCTCTCACAGATAAAACCGATACTCTGCGAAAGAAGAGGGAGTCCAGGAGGGAGAGAGCCAACGGCAGGGAATGGAAGGTTAAACCAAGACCGCTGCTTGCCTACCCCCATCAAATCCAGGGGGGTCCTCCTCACATTCTCCAAGGCCCCCAATCCACTTCTGGGTGAGCCAGCACTCAGGAGGTGGTGATGTTCCAGGCTCCCTCCTTCCCGTGCTGGAGGGAGACCTCCAAGCCCAGTCGTCTGTTCCCAAAAGCGCCCCTCAAAGCGGGTCAGATAACCCCAGTGTGGAGAGGTGAGCCAGAAGAACCGGGAGAAAGGGGGTCATCGGCATTGACCCCGGCGCCGTGGCTGGACCTCAGGTAGGAGCACCCTAGATTTCTGCTGGCTTCCCCTCTGTGTCCTTCTGTCTGTCTCTCTCTGTTGCGGTAACGGCGCCCTCCCCTAACACTCCTTGAGGCTCTGGGCAGCGCTCAGAGGCGGTGGAAGGTGTGATTCGATACAAGGAAGGTTTGATGCAGGCTCCTGGGCGCAGGTCTGCCCCCAGCGTGGCACATTCCCGCCTGCAGGGTGGCCTGTAGCTCCCCCGTGCTTCCTGCCACTCCTGCCCCACCTTTGTTCCCAGCCAGAATGGGGGCCCCCTTGCCCGGCCCTGGGACCCAGGAAAATGTACCCAGAGTCAGCTGCCCACAGGAGTCTCTTAACAGACAACTTTTGGGAGGCGACCGACGCAGGAAGAGGATGGGGCTGGGAGAGGGCAGAGGCCTCCTAGTCTGCGGGCCCGCGCCGCCCCGGCTCCCGTGCCCTCAGTACTCACCCAAGAGCATGCTCCACTTCGGAGGCACCGCTGAGCGCAGAGTGAGGAGCAAATGAAACCCAGCCAGAGAGTGACAGAGGGAAGGGGGTGGGGGAGGCGAGGGACAGGAGGGGAGGGCACGAGGGAGGGGCTCCAGCGCCTGCCTGGAACCGGCTGCCTCCCCGTTTCCTCCATCCCAACCAGGGGTTGGAAAGAACCAGGCCTTCCTTCCCTGCGGGGAGGGGAGGGACCAAATGCGGGGACTCTGGCTGGGGGAGAGTGTCAGGGAGCATCCACTCCCCGCACGCACCCCAACAGCCCGGGCCCAGTGCCTCTTACACGGGAGCAAACAGCAGACCCTGCCCCCAGACACTTCCAGGCAAGGGGGTGCTAAGACCCCCCTCTGCCTGCCACCAATTCTTGCCACTAATCTTGGAAGCCCTGCCTCGGGGCCTTCTGCTCCAGGAGCCCCCCACCCCCCTCCTGTGCCCTTAAATTTACTCCTCTTGCTGACGGGGAACCTGGGCCACTGGCCGTGGCAGTGGGGGAAGGAAGCTTGCCCCTCTCAGTCCAGGAACGGGACTGTAGGGCCTGCTCCTGGGCAAGGCGGAAGGGGTGGTGGTGGTCATGGGGTCAGCTAGACACCTCTTTCCTGCCCTCACCCTGCCCTCTCCACATCCTCTCCCCCCCCGCCCCGTCTCTTCTCTCCTCCATTTGCCCCTTTCTCCCCTCCTCTTCTGGAAAGCAGCCTGCGTCTCTCTTCACCTGAGCACCTGGCGGCTGGTGGGGAGGGCCGTGGGTGGGGGAGAGGAGACAGCCAACCCACCGCTGGATCCAGTCTAGCATTCCAAGCCTGGGTCCCAGGGCGAGCCCCCCACCCCCTCAGCATCCTGTCTCCACCAGACAATACCCTGTAATCTCTGGAGCAGCCAGTGCCTGAGCTGCGAGGAAGGTCTGGGGAGGGGTTGGCAGCCGCGGCTCCTGAAAACAGGTTTGTTGGGAAGAGGCTCTGGGGGAAGGACCTGCTGGTGTGGGCAGAAAAAACACGAAACTCAAGCCCAGAGCTAATTAACCCACCTAGAGACACAGACGGGACCTTTGTCTCCTGCCGGGGCAGGGATCTGAGCTAAGCCCCCCGTCTCTCCACCCAGAGGGCGTTGCCTTCCCTGGAGGTCCCTGTGGGGAGGTGCTGGTGGTCAGGGCAGAGGGGGATGTGATGGCCATCCAGGGAGAGCGGGCACTCCCATCACCCGCCACGTAAGGACAGCAGCAGGAGGCGATGGTTAGACTGCAAGAACTCAGTGGCCGTGGGGAAGTGCAGTGTCTCTGAATCACGAACCTGAAGGACTCAGGGTGGGTGGCAGGGAGGGACTGAGGAGGAACCAACGAGCCCGGGAGGTGCTGAAGAGGTGGAGGGACAGGCTGGAGGGCTTCCGGGGCCTCCTGATGGGATTGAAATTAATCTAGCTGCAGGGGGGGCGGGGGGGCGAGGCGCTCCTCAAGCCAGTGACTCAGGCATGACCCAGCTCAAGGTCTTTGATCTCTGCGGCTCAGAATGCAGCCAGAGCTTCTGCCGTCCAAGACTCAGAGAGGAGCTGGAAGGGCTGAGGAGCACAGGAGCTTGGGGAGGTCTGAGCGCAGGGCAAGGGACGGCCTCCACCTGCCAATCTGATTCCTTCCCGCCCCCAAAGCCAAGGATGGATGTCTGGTGCAGCCAACTCTGTCCTGAACTCCATTATACCCTGACTCCATCTCTGCTTTCCTGTCCCCTTCCTGTCTACCCTGCACTCCCACCTGCACTCGCGCCCGGCCATCTCGGTAAGCTGGGGCTTAAGTCATCCCCACAACTCCCTCCTCTCCCCTCCGGTGTCATGGTGTCATGTTGCAATGGGTGATGGGGGACCAGGGTGAGCCCTGAATTGCATGGCTGGGCCAGTCCTGCCAAGACATGGGGGAGGGACGAATGTGCTTTGGAAGGGTCCCCCTCTCTCCCTAGCCAGCCCAGACAGAGCGGGAACTGGCTGGCATCTCCCCATTTTTCAGGCCAGGACACCAAGGCACGTAGCAAGAGGAGGAGCCCTGGGGCCTGAGCACTCAGGGAGTCGGTGTGTTGCTTCAACTCTCTGAGCTCCAGTGTCCTGATTTCTAACGTGAGGACTGAGTGTCGTCATCTTTGCCTGGGTGGCTGGGCGAGGGGCATGCCATGCTGGTGTGGAAGGCTTTGTAAACCAAAGTAGACGCTTCGTTTGGCGCAGGGGGTAGGTCACAGCTGCTTGCCCAGGTGTCTCCCATGCCCTGTGCTGGCCCAACATCCCTAGAGAGGTTGGAACTGGGAGGGTTGAGCCAGCAAACCTTTTCCCTGCAGGGGTGTGTGTGTGTGTGTGTGTGTGTGTGTGTGTGTGTGTGTGTGTGTGAGAGAGAGAGAAAGAGAGAGAGAGAGAGAGAGAGAGAGAGAGAGAGAGAGAGAGGGAGAGAGTCAATAGGGTCATTGAATTCAGCCTTTCTGGGGCAGGGGTCCTCATACCCACACCTGCCGTGTTGAAAGATGGCTGCAGACACATTCCTGAGGAATCAAAGGGCCTGCTGTGCGGAGACAGATAGGGTGGAGGTGGCTGGGGAAGCTGGGGAAGTGCCGGAGGAGGCGGATGGAGAAGTGTGGGTACTTGCTGTTTCCTTACCCTGTGCCCTCTGCCAGCTGTGTCAGGCTCACTCGGAGCTGGGAGCTGGGTGTGACTGGGGAAGGAGGCCTCTGACCCAGGCATGCAGGAAGCTCAGAGAAGAGTGCTCCCCCCACCCCAATATCTCCCTCTCACAGACAGCCTCAGGGACATGAGCAGGAGAGGGTCCCCACCTCACTGCCTGTGACACGGCCACTCTGCAAGCCGCCAGCCCCACAGACCCCTAATCAGAGTGACAGGAGCCTCTAGGGAGCGTGCCTGGCGGTCCCGCTCCCACACCTTTACCACCCTCCAGGGCACAAGGACCTCTAGGAACAGGGCAGTGCAATAAGGCCCCTCAAGCCTCTGGGAAAGCAGGTGTGGCCTCTCCACTTCCCAGGCTGCCCTGTAGGCCACACCCAAAGGGCTCTCGGCTCTGGCCAAGTCTTGAGGTCCCTACGCACTTCCCCTCGCCCCCAACCTCAGGGGCAGTAGCTAGCATCCTCAGAGAGTCAAGGAGATAGGAGAAATCCACAAAATGGAGATGGGAGTGGATATGGGGGGGGGTCATGACCCAGAGCAGGCTCCGAGATAACAAGGCCAATGGGGAACAGCTTCTCCAGCTGGAGCCCCAGACTTCCAGGGTTCCCAGAAATCTGAGGACCCTTCATCCCTGCCCTCTGGCACTCCCTCGTGCTCCCACAAAGCCTCTCACTCCCTTAGCCTGGCAGGCGTGAAGGTCTGGCCCCATGGCTGACCTCCCCTCCACCCTATCTGCCTCCCACACAGCAGGCCCTTTGATTCTTCAGTGGGAATGCTGGGGGCTAGCTCAGGGCCACCCGGGGCTGGAGGGCTAGGTGATGACGGACGGACGGATGGCTGGGGGGACAATGATGCATCAGGTCTCATTTAATAATCTGGAGAAGAATACCAGGCATCATGTCTCCTGTTCCCCACCCCCACCCCCATACACAAACCTACCCAGTACTCAAGCCAGAAGGACAATGGGAAAAGGGAAGCCAAGTGAAGGGGACCCTGTGCTTCTGGGCACCCTGGTTCTGGCCATGGGTATCTGGTGCTGTGGTCTCTTTTTTTTTTATTTGTTTGTTTTTAAATATATTTGTATTGATTTCAGAGAGGATGAGAGAGAGAAGCATCAGTGATGGGAGAGAATCATTGATTGGCTGCCTCCTGCATGTCCTACACTGGGGATCAACCCCACAACCCAGGCATGTGCCTTGACCAGGAATCCAACCGTGACCTCCTGGTTCATAGGTCAACGCTCACCGATTGAGCTACAGCAGCTGGGCTGGCGCTGTGGTTTTTTATTCTCACACCCCACCTGCTCACTCCAAACTGGCACCGTGGTTTGGGGCAGGGAAAGGGGAAGGCCTCTAGCTTAGAGAACACTGCCCAGAAGAAGGGCCTGTAGAGGCTGTGTTGGAGGGCAGCAGGGCAGGACCGAATTCTTTTCTTTTTCCCTCTTTTTAAATTTTAATATTGCTTTAATGGAGTCATGTAGCAGTTTAAAACAGGAGAGTTTAAGACAGTTGAACAGAGTAAAGTGAAGGGTTACTCTATTAGGAGAGCCTCTGGGAATAAAATGCTCATGTGGATTTAGAATAGTGTTCCTGAGCCCTCCCCATCCAACACTGGCCCCCAGACCTGCTTCCCGATCAGCACCCCCTTGCTGATTTTGGAATCATCTATCACAGCATCACCTAAGCTAGAGTCATCCTTGGCCCTCCCTCCCCCACGACCCCCACATCTCATCAGTCACCAAGTCCTAATGGTTCTGCTACAGAAAAGGCCCCAAAATCTGTTTCCTCCACCCCTCACCCTTCTTTCTCCGGTACCCTCAAATCTTACCCTTACCCTTCGCCAGAGATCTCTGAAAATACAAATTGCTCCTGCTCAAAACCCATCACCTTTAGTGACACCCACCACCTTTAGTTCAAAGGCCAAACGTCCAGCCTGTCTGGGAGGCCCTCACAGGCAGCTCCTGCTCACCTCCAGCCACGCCTACCACGGCCAAGCCCGCCACAGCCACACCCACCACATGCCCAGCATGGCCTGCTGCTCCTGGAAAGCCAGGGCCTCAGGCCTCGGTGCATTTGCTCTGTCTGCCTCCTTGCCTTGGGTTCCCTTTCCGTCTCCAAGACACAACATCAAGGTCACTCCTCTAAAGGTTCTCCTGACTCTGGTGCCCACCCCTCGGAAGCCTGTTGTTATCTTGGACAAACTTGTCCGCACCTGTGGTTGTCTAGACAGCACTTGCCTAACAGGAGGGCACGCTGGATCCCTAAATAAATACTGTATGTTCTCACTTATAGGCAGAACCTAAAAACGTCAACCTCATAGAAGTAGAGTAGAAAGGCAGTTGTCAGGGGCTGGGGAGTTGGGGATGTGGGGAGATGTTGGTCAGAGGGAAGAGCTATAAGATAAATAAGGTCTGCGGTCTTCGATGTAAGGCCCAGCATGGCGACCACATTAACCATACTTACTACATTATATGACTGAAAGCACGAAGAGAGCAAACCTTAACTGTTATCAGCACACACACGCAAAATCATAGTCATCTGAGGGGGCGGAGGTGTTAACTAACTTATTGTGGTAAATATTTTATACTATATATGTGTATCTAATCAACACATTGTACACCTTAAACTTACACATTATCCTATTTCATAAAGATGGAATGTGCAAATTGACCGTAACTCCACGACAAATATGGCGGCACCCACAGCCAATAAGGAGGGAATATGCAAATGGACAAGACAAGGTGAGAGGTGGAAGGTGGTGCTGGCAGCCAGGGGAAGGAAGGCCTATTCTTGCATGAATCTTCATGCATCGGGCCTCTAGTATGTCAATAATATGTCAATAAAGTGGGGGGAAATAGGAGTTCTCCAAACAATGGCTCAGACTTAGGGGGTTGTCTGTAAGTATTCGATGAATTAATGAATTCCTTTTGGATTCACACACACACACATACACACACTCTAGAAACATCATCTAATCAGATATGCTTTTACTCAGATTCATACCCGTGGTGTCCCCAAGGACTCAGGTGGAGGAGCTGGCAGCAGCCATCAGAGCATCCCCTGCTTTGCTAATGCAGTCACCTCTGCCTCCCATGTCCCTTCTCCCCTTCTCCCTGTTGCAAGCTCAGCGCGCCCACTTCCTTCAGGAGGCCTTTCCTGGTGCCGCCGGGGATAACTGACCTTTCCCCCTGATACCCCTGGGGATATGTCCCACGAAGCACCCACAATATTTATCTGCTCTTTCTGTATCTGTCTCAGTTCAAAAGATAGATTAAGTCTTGGCTGGAAGTGGGGGGTGGGGTGTGAGGAGGGAGACTGGAACTTATTTGTCTCCAGGCCCCAGGCGCTCCGTACAGAGAACACGGTAGGTGCCCACGTATTCACCGAAAGAACAGGCAGCCAGCTGAGAGTTCAGAGTGTAGCCCTCTGGCAAAGCTAAGTTCCCAGCGGCCGCCCCCAAGAACCAGGCAGCCATTCCCACCCTTTCCACCTCCCCACACTGGGCCTGCCTCTCCTTATTTTCCCCATGGCCTCTGTGTACCTGTCAGCCGGGATCACCCTCACAAATTCATTCACCCATTTTCCCCAGAAATCAGCCAGCTGCCCCTTCGTGCTGGCAGCCAAACCTCTGCAAAGTCGTCCCAGCCAGGGAGAAGCAGAAATCCTGGCCAGGAGTCCAGTGGCCAAAGGAAGAGGGGCTTCCCTCGTCCACCCCTCAGCTGGATTGTCATGCACCTTGCTAACTCTGGCCTTCAGAGACCAGGGCAGCATCCTGGGATACCCTGGCAGGTGAGGCCTTTGTCCAAAAGTCTGTCCCTGCCAAGGGGCTCCAGACTGGGGTCCTGATCCCAAAAAAAACCCCACAGGGAGGCCCTCCAGACCAGCAAGACCTCAGAGGAGGCTTCATCCCGAAAGACCCTCAGATCCAAGAGCGTTGTCCAGATGCCAACAATAAAAATAAAAAAATTGACAGCATCTGGGGGACTTCAGACCCTAAAACCAATTGAAGGCACCCTAGACTCTCAAAGACCCCCCAGAGAGAAGCCACAGACCCAGCCCTCAGAGGGGCCCAGAGCCAAACCCCCAGGCACAGTGCCCGCCTGCACTGACCTGGCCCTGCGGGGGCCTTGCCCAGGCTGAGCTGCCGCAGCCGCCTCTGGTGGGCCCGCCCCTCGCAGTGCACCTGGGCCTGGGCCGCCGAGTTCAGCTGGATGTTGCAGACGTCACAGAGCGTGTACGACGGCCGCTTCCGCTCACGCTTGGGCTTAGGCAGTTCTGGGGACTGAGGGGGGCACTCCGCCGCTCCAGGTAGGGGGGGCTCCTTCTCGGCAGGGGGAGAGGGGCTCAGCGGCCGCTTCATTCCTGGACCGATAGAGAGGGAGACAAATAAAACAAAGGCCGAGTGTTGTGAGTACATCCAAGGAGCAAGACGGCTCGGAGATCCAGAGATAGCCGAGCCTCTTATCCCAGCTGAAAGTCCCCGGCTTCTGGAGAGCCCCCACCTGCGGATAGCCAGGGGCGGGCGCATAAAGGAGCCTCTTCCAAACAAAGCAGCATTCATTCAAAGCAGGGCGCTCTGGAAGGGAGTCAGAAAGGGGTATGTAGACACGGGGCAGCCTGCCCCTGGGGGCGCGGCCACCAAGCAGGGCTGCGTGTGAAGCTGGGGTCTCGGAGGGCAGGTGGGCCCGCCGGGCCAGGCAGCCGTGAGCGTGGTGGAGTCCCGTTCGGGGAAGCCAGCACTCGGTTCTCAGCGCCGGGCCCGGCGCCGGGCAGGCGCTGACAATCCTATGACAGGCAGGCATGTGGCGCTTGCTGAGCCGCAGCAGTGGCTGGCGGAGACCCAAGCTCCCCGTGTCCAGGGCCCGACCCGCTGACATTCACAAACGGTGGCAGCGTGTGAAGCCATCGGCACCCCTGACCCACGTGGCTCCAGATGGCAACAGTTGGTGTTGGGAGTAGAGACCTGGGCCCTACACAGATACAACACACACACACACACACACACACACACACACACACACACGCATGCACGCACATGCACACCTGGTTCCCACAGAGCTGGCACACCATACCATCATCCCTCCAGGCCCCTCACCTCCAGACAGTCTTCCCTTCCCCACTCTCTTCTCCCGAAGCTTTCCCTCCTGGCTCCTCTGCCTCGAGGGGCTCTCTGCCGGGGCTGCTCAATGACCTTTCTCAGGCCGATCTGTGTCAGCGATCACGTCCCTCCTGAACCTGTGTGCACGCTTCCTGCCTCTGCTTTAGACTGGGGACGTCCCGAAGGCAGGGTGAACGTCCCCCTCACCCGGACAGAGAATTCCTGAGGTCAGGGACTGTGTCACCCTCTCCGATTGGGGGATCCCCCAGGCTCGGACCTCAGTGAAGCAGAACGGAGCCTCTCTTCTAGGCTGAATTGTGTCCACCAAAAATTCCTATGTTGGGGTTGGAACTCCCCGTACCTCAGAAAGTGATTGTGTTTAGAGGAGGGGGTGGGGGGTGTCTTTACATCGGGAATGAAGTTCAGATGAGGCCACTAGGGTGGGCCCTGATTCAATATGACGCATCCTGGCCGGAAGAGGAAGCACAGACGGTTACAGAGGGAAGGCCATGTGAAGACGCAGGGAGAAGACAGCCATCTGCAAGCCAAGGAGAGAGGCCTCAGAGGCAACCACGCCTGCTGACACCTGGCTCTCACATTTCTAGCCTCCGGAGTCGTGAGAGAATACATTTCTGGCGGTGAGGCCGCGCAGTCAGCCGTAACTTCTTATAGCAGCCCAGGCACACTCCCCGCCCACCCCCCCAAAGATCGTTTCCTTTTCCCGAGGCTCATGCTCATTTGGAACATAGACCAAGTGAAGCCACCTGATGCCCCAATACTCTCATCAGCCCACACGCCCAACGGTGGGGCCCACAACTGAACGAAGAAAATGGGGTTCTCAAGTCCACAGCCAAGAACTGGGCGTCCCTGGGCCCACCCCCTGCTCTCAGAAACCTGCTGGTCAGTTTTGTGGGCAGGGCTCCCACTTAACATATCTGTCATTCATGTGTGGGGACCATGTGTGGGGACCATGTGTGAGTGGAACAGAGGGGCACAGTGATTAAGAGTGCCGGTGTGCTCAGTGGTTAGAGTACCAGCCCACCCACCCCAAAGTCGCAGTTTTGATTCCTGGTCAAGGGCATGTATCTAGGTTGCAGGTTCAGTCCCCAGCCCTGGGAGGCAACCAATTGATGAGTTTCTCCAACACAGATCTCTATCTCTGTCTCTCTCTCTTCTCCTCTATTTCCCCCTTTTACTCCCTCTAAATATCAACAGAGGCCTAACCGGTTTGGCTCAGTGGATAGAGCATCAGTCTGCGGACTGAAGGGTCCCAGGTTCAATTCCAGTCAAGGGCATGTACCTTGGTTGCGGGCACATCACCAGTAGGGGGTGTGCAGGAGGCAGCTGATGGATGTTTCTTTCTCATCGATGTTTCTAACTCTCCCTTCCTCTCTGTAAAAACAAAATCAATAAAAAATATTTTTCTAAAAATCAATGGAAAAAAACATCCTCGGGTGAGGATTAACAACAACAACAAACAGTATGAACTCTATATTGACTCAAACCTGGGCTCAAACCTCAGCTCTGCCACTTCCCTGACCCACCTGGGCCTCATTCCCCTCCTCTGTATATCTGTAAAATGGGATGATGACTAACAGTTCTTAAGTCACAAGCATAATGTGAGGATTAGCTGAACTGAACTCTATAAAGCATTTCTCAGTGTGCTATAAAAGTCAGCTATGATTAATCCGCAGCGTGGCTGTGCTTTCAGTTTGTCAGTGGGGTCACCGGATCTGTCACCGTGTGTGTCTGTCCTGGCCTACCTGGGTCACTGCGAACGTCTCTGTTACCCCTGTTATGTTTGTTCAGGTGGATCTGTGTGGCTCAACCTGTGTGTATGCCACGGTGTAGCTGTGCCACAATGTGAGTGTCACTGTGCTCATATCATGGAATGAGACTGTCACTGAACCTCTGAGACTCGCCAAGGGTTATGGGTTAAATGGTGCCCCCTCACATCCGTATGTTGAAATCCCAGCACCTCAGAATATGAAGTACAACCCTGTTTGGAAATGGGGTCGTTGCAGATATTATTAAGTTAAAAGGAGGCAATTCTGGAGCAGGGTGGTCCCCTAATCCAATAAGACTAGTGTTCTGACAGAGGGGGGATAGGGACACAATCATTCACACAGAGAGAACGCCATGTGAAGATGAAGGCAGAGATCAGAGTGATGCCTCTACAGACCAAGGAATGCCAAACGTTGCCAGCAAACCACAGGAGCTAGGGGAGAGGCACGGAATAGACTTCCTCCCTGCCCTCAGAAGGAACTAACCTCGATGACGCTTTGATCTTGACCTTCTAGCTGCCAGAACTACGAGACAACAAACGTCTGTTGTTTAGACCGCCTGGCTTGTAGTACTTTGTTACAACAGCTCTAGGAAACACACCATGGATTTGACTCCTGTGTGATCATACGTGATTTGAAGACCCCCTTCCCTCTGCATGGTGGTGGGGCTGGGATGCAGTTCCATAGATAGCCTCCAGGTGGCGCGGTGAGCATGGGGCGGCAAGATAAGAGGTGGAACGCAGTACCCCTCCACGCAGGGAGGATCCCACTCCTCCACTCTCCTGGGGCAACTAGGTTGCCCCTCCGAGGCAGGCCAAGCACCCGAGCAATATGTCTGGAGGCCAGGGCACAGCTCCGCCCCCACTGGAAAAGTTACTCCCATCACCTTGTGAGAACCCCTCCCCCATCTCCAAGGCTGCCCTGACCCTCTGCCAACATTCTGTACGCTCTCACCTCCAGCTGGAGGTCACCATAGCTATCTCCTTCCTTTACAAGTGTCTCCCCACCCTCCCAGCAGGAAGAAAGGGCAGGCAGAAAGTACCAGGTGCAAATGTTGGAGGGGGCGGGGGGGTCAATTGGCCAGGGGTAAGAGGTATCAGGGTAATGAGATTTTTTCGGCCATGCCAAGGGAGCTGCCTGCCCCCTGCCAGGAAGGGGAGAGGGAGGGTTGGAAACCTCAATGCAATTTATGACAGGCAGGCCGAGGACATGGCTCGAGAGAGCAGACAAATAGCTGACATGAGGCTGATTAACCCTCCGTGATATACAGCCTCTGGGCTCACAGGGCCTCCTGGATGCCGGGGCTAATTGTCTCCCCCTGGCCCGGCTGCCGGGCCTGCCACGGCCTGCCCTGCCTTCCCAGCTGTCCCCTCGGGAGTTACACCACTCCAGCCGAGCTAGGGCTCCCACCCAGAAAATAGGGAGGGGTGGGCAAGTTTTAGGGCACACAAACATCTGTCTAACCCCTGTCACCGCACCAGCAGGTCAGCACTCCCTGCCCGGGCCCCCGTTCAGAACCAGCATGACTCACCCTGCGAGGACCCACACTCGGACAGGACCCGGCGCACATGCTCTCTTTAGCAGAAGAGGAGATTGAGCCCCAGAGCAGGAGCGAGGACTTTCTGAAGTCCAAGGCAGGGCAAGAGCTGCTGCTGGAGATGTCCCCACCCCCTCTCTACCCCACCTAGTTGCCAGGCCACCTCTTCTTCGTGATGACAGCCACTGCGCTGAGAGCTTCCTGCGTGCCAGGTGCTTTACCCACAGGACCTCTCTTAAACTTCACAACAAGCCCATGAGGTGGGCACTATTATTAACCTATTACCCCACGTCACAGAGGAGAAAACAGGCTCTGAGAGGTTTTGTGGCCGGACCTGAACCTGAACTCGTCTGAGTCACAGCTCCTGGGAAGGCTTGTGGTTGTTGCCTAGCCCCTATCAGACCTGGGTGCCAGGCAGGGAGATGCCGCATCCTGGTCAGGAGGTGTTGGAACCAGAACCAGAGAGGCTGGGAGGAAGGGGTGGGAAGAAAGGGGGCGAACCGCACTTAAGAGCAGGTGAAAGCCGAGCAGAAGAGCATGGGTGTGTCCAGGTGTCTGTTTATCTGTGACCTAAACAGACACGTGGGCGGGGCAGGGGGCGGTGGTAAATCCCTCTGTGTTCCCACCTTCCCTGAGGGATGGGGCTGAGGCTGAAGCAGGGAGGGGAAGTTGGAGAATGGGAGGGAGCCACCCACTTGAAAGCCTGCTTACTCCAGAGCTGAGGAGCTGATGGAGGCCCGGGCTGCTGTCTGCCTGCCTGTCTGTGTGTCCATCTGTAAAGAGCTGCAGGGATGAGGGGGTGGGGGGAGCACTACCCAGGGCCCCATCTTGCAAAGTGACCGCTTCTTGCAAAGTGACAATGGACTGCAGGCTGGGTGGGTTTCAGGGGGGCCCGCTGGCATGGCAGAAAGGTGGGATTCTCTGTCTGCCTTTCCAAAGAGGGCGGGCCAGGAAGAAATCCGGAGGTCATAAGAAACAGGGGAGAGGTTTTCCCAGCTGCAGCCTGGGCAAGGGGTTCCTCAAGAAAGAACCACGTTTGCCAAAGGGCTAATGGGAGAGGAAGGTTCTCGGCTTGTCCCCAGCCCTTGGCCAGGCCTGAAGGGCTCGCTCACCAAACCTTTAATGAGCCCAATTACATTCTGGCATTTTCCTCCGCGGCTGCCAGCGTTTGCCCTCCCGCCAGGTCCCGGGACCTGCCTGTGAGCCGGGAGCCTGGCTGGCTGGCCAACCTCGGGCCAGTCCCTGCCCCTCGGAGCTTTGGTTTCCGTCTTTAAAGAGAGGGGGTTGGGCTGAGTTAATCTCTGAGGTCCTTCGCAGAGCAGCTGCCTCAGAGGAAAGGGGGGGGGGGGCTGGCCCGTGGGGTGGGTATGAGAAAGAGCTGCCCAGTGGTCAGTGCTCACCGCCTTCCGGTCGCTGCAGCAACATCACTTCCATTCACCCTCCTAACAACCCCTGAGGCTTCGCAAGTGAGGACGTGGGAGCTCAGAGTCTGAAGGAGGGGCAGGTGAGTGGGGCCAGCGCTCTCCCATCCTATGGGGCAGGGGTAGGGAGGGGGTGCCAGTTGACCCCATCCTATGAGTCACCGGCTCATAAGCGGGAGAGTGGCATCTTCCGTGCCCACTGCTCCAGCTGCAGAGAGAAGAGTCTGGAAGAAGGGAGGCTTTGTTCTGCTCTCGTCCTAGTAAAGGATGAGCCCTCCTGGGCCTGGCTGCCCCCTCGGTGCCCCCAAGGAGCCTCCACTGAGCATTTTGGTCTCTTCCCTCCACCTCCTCCTTCCCAAGGCTGACACCTTCCTAGGGTGAGGAAGTGGAGGGACGACCCAGTTCCTGTGGGCCCAGAGAGCTGGGATCACCCAGAGTCATACCCAAAGCTCCCCAGAGGAGCCAGAGACCCCCGCCTCAGGGGGGGCGGAGAATGGCCTGAGTGGGGCCAGCTGTGTCACCCCCAGCCCCACATCCCTGAGGCAGAAGGTCCTGGGACCAGGCAACTGCTGGTGCAGATGTCAGGGGCCAGGTGGGGATGGCAGTGGGCGAACCAAGGCAGCCGGGCCTGTTCTCCCGTCCAGAGTGGTGACAGAGGAAGCCTGTCACCTTTCCCCCCGGGGACGGCTGGGCGCAGGGGATCGCAGGAGAGAGCTGGCTGCGAGGTGCTGAAAGGCAACACTCAGCTCCAAGGAAGGGAGAGCGGAGGGCACGGGAGGTGAAGGAGAATAATGGTTCAGGGATGAGGTCACTGTCCCCCACCCATGTCCCTTCCGCCAGTCCGCTCTGTCCTTACCCCCTATGGGGTGGGTGTCCCCCAGGCCCTCCTGCATAATGAGACTCCTCCCAGGGACCCTCAGGCCACCCCCAGGCAGGAGATCCTTCTTGCTGCCAAACTGGCATTCATCCCCGCAGGGTCCACAGAGCCACACAGAGCAGCGGCCTCTCAGGGGGTGGTGAGAGGTGGGGCGTTAGGAGGAGAGCATTGGCCTCAGCGCCCCTTTTCTAGCCGGTGCAGCTGGGCAAGGCCTAGGAAACCCGCCGGGTACAGGATGCCCGGTCCCCAGCGCCCAGGGCCCCTTATATAAACACCAGGCCCAGGATCCTGGCACAGCTCCGCCTCACCCACCACCTGCGCTCTCAGCGCAGCTCCCCACAGGATGGAGCAGTAGCGCCCCCAAACCTCACTCCCTGCCCAGGATGGCCCAGCCTCCGGGAATGAGTCCCAGGAGCCAGAGGGAGGAGGGCTGGGAGGTCCGGCTGTTTGAGAGAGGAGGGTAGGAGGCAGGGCCCGGCCTATTAACACCCCCGCCTCCCCCCGTGCATCCTGCTGAGGGGGAGGGGCGAGGCAGGCAGCCCCAATGTTGTGATGGAGGAAGGCGCAGAGTGCCCTGTGCTCCTTACACCCCAAAGAGACAATAGACGCCCCTCACTCCCCGCTTCCATTCAGTTCTGTCCCAGCGGCTGATAAGGGCGGGTGGATTCTGGGGTTCTCCCAATCCCGTAGGAAAGAAGGCCTTTGGTGGAGCCCTGTCTCCAGAGAGTGGTGCCCTCCTTAAGTGGGGTCCCACCCTCTCTGCCTGGGGGTCCCAGCCTCCCTTCCTCTGCACCATCACTTTCACTGTCCTCCCTCCCCTCCTCAGTGTCTGGCTAAGTGGGGTCCTAGTCTCCCACCTCTCCCCGCTCCAGGTGGGGCCAGGTCCTGGCCGCTGGCCCCCGCCACGGACACCGCACCAGGCGCACGGACCCCCGCGAGCGCACAGCCCCAGCGCGCGGGTTCGGGATGGGGCGCGCCGGCCGCCTACCTGAAGGGCGCTCCCGGCCCGAGCGGGGCCGCATCCAGCCGCCCGCGGCCCTGGGAGACCCGTCTCCGCGGCTCCCAGAGGTGCGCGCACGGGTGAGTCCGGCCGTGCGTCCCGGAGCGGCCGCCGCGCCTCCCAAGCCCGCCCCTGGGCGGCCACGCCGAGCAGGTGCCAGGAGCCGCTGCCCGGAACGGAGCCCGGGGAGCGGGCAACGGGCTGCGGAGGGGCACAGGGAGGGGACCCCGGGGAGCTGGGCCAGGGCACAGCTGGGCTCTCCCCGAGGGGATGGCGGGGCCCGTGGAGACCGTATGGCCGCAGCTGGCGCTCAGGCCGCGGTGCCTTCAGCCGCCCAGGGGTCCCAGACTCAGGGAGGGGTCCCCAAAGTGGCCACGTGCCACGGGCCTCCTGCGACCTCCCGCACCTGTCTTTACACCCCAAAGGGCCCGTCTTTGGGGGAAGGCTCGGAGAGGAGGAGGCTGACATTCAGGGAGCACCTCCTGGTGCCAAGAGGGATCACAGTCAATCCGCACAAACGGCTCTGCTGGGACTGGGCTGATCCCCATTTTACGGACCAGGAAACGAAAGATCGGGGCACGAGGTAACTGGTCCAGCTGCTGGGGAATGAGCGCCAGATGGGAGGCCAGGCTGGTCCCAGGAGCCAGTTCTGGAGGGCCTGCTGGGGGGCGCTCCCTGCCCCTGCCCCTGCCCTGAGTGCCGGGTCCATCTATTTCCTCTCCTTTCCTTTTCTTTTTGTCATTCCTCAGCTGAGGAATATTTTTTTTTTACATTGTTTTGTTTTATTTCAAGCGAGTGGGAGGGAGGGGAAGAGAGAAAGAAAAAGAGAGATCTTTGTGAGAGACACACCTGCAACCCAGGTACGTGTCCTTGACCAGAAATCGAACCTGAGACCCACCAGCCCCACTAGTCAGGGCCAGAGCTCATTGCTGATTCCTCCCAAGGAGTCCGTGGGCCGTTGGTCTCGGGGGCACAATGCAGGAGCACAGAGCCAGGTGGGGGGTTCTGGGGGAGGTGGCCTGACCTCCTGAGAGAGCACTGCCTTCTTTCCATGACTGGGAGGCAGCAAGAAAGGGAGGCCTGTCCTTACCGGTTTGGCTCAGTGGATAGGATGCTGGGTTTGATTCCAGTCAAGGGCAGCACCTTGGTTGCCAGCTTGATCCCCAATAGGGGGCGTGCAGGAGGCAGCTGATTGATGTTTCTCTCTCATGGATGTTTCTAACTCTCTAACCCTTCCTCTCTGTAAAATATCAATAAAATATATTTTTTAAAAAAGAAAGAAAGGGAGCCCCTATCCTAGCCGGTTTGGCTCAGTGGATAGAACATCGGCTTGCAGACTGAAAGGTCCCGGGTTTGATTCCAGTCAAGGGCATGTACCTCAGTTGCAGGTTTGATCCCTGGCCCTGGTCTGACACATGTAGGAGGCAACCAAGCGATGTGCATCTCTCACATCGATGTTCTCTCTCTCTCTCTCTCTTTCTTCCTTCCTTCCACTCTCTCTAAAATCAATGGAAAAGCCAAAACTGGTTTGGCTCAGTGAAGAGAGCTTCGGCCTTCTGACTGAAGGGTCTCAGGTTCGATTCTGATCAAGAACATTTACCTAGGTTTTGGGCACATCCCCAGCAGGGGGTGTGCAGGAGGCGGCTGATGGATGTTTCTCTCTCATCAATGTTTCTAACTCTCTATCCCTTTTCCTTCCTGTCAAAAATCAATAAAAATATATTTTAAAAAAATAAAATGGAAAAATATCTTCAAGTGAGGATAAAAAAAAAAGTGAGTCCCCAAGAAAGCGGCAGAAGTGGCTCCTGTATGTGAAGGAGATGTGCCAGCACGCCTCACAGAGCCATGCCAGCTAGATAGAGAGAGTAGGTCCTGGTGGGGGAGCTCTGGCTATGCCTCCGCCGCTGCTGCCAGTCTCCCAGCACCTCTTCCTGCTCCTCACACCTACCAGCTCCCTCCTGCCTGGAGGCCTCTCCCCTGCTGTTCCCTCGGCCTGGAGCACCCCCTGACCTTCACAGGCCTGTTCCCTGGATCCTTAAGCCTCAGCCCACAGTCACCTCCCAGGCCTGGTTCCCCAGCCCTCTGATCCTTCGTCCCAGCCCCTGGTTAACGTCCCTTTTAGCATGTCTCCCAGGACATCATTCTTTTATTTTTTTTTTTTAATATACTAGTATTTTTATTGATTTCAGCAAGGAAGGGAAAGGAAGCAAGAGCTAGAAATATCAATGATGAGAGAGAATCACTGGTCGGCTGCCTCCTGCACACTCCAGGAGTGGATCAAGCCTGCAACTCAGGCATGTGCCTGTAACTGGAATCAAACCTGGGACCCTTCAGTTCGTAGGCCAATGCTCTATTTACTGAGCCAAACCGGCCAGGGCAAGACATCATTCTTATGCCCGGATACATACCTGTCTCCCTCATGAGGGCAGAGCCTTTATTTCCCAGGCATCTGAAGCACTGGCAGAAAGCTTGATGTAGACCTACTAGATGCTTGCTAAATAGTTGTTGAATGAATGCAGGAACTCATTTCCACTCTAAAAGTAAAGCCACGTTAAATTTTACTCTATAGCCCAGACAGTGTGGCTCAGTGGTTGAGCATTGATCTATGAACCAGGAGGTCATGGGTTTGATTCTTTTGTTTTAAAATATATTTTATTGATTTTTTTACAGAGAGGAAGAAAGAGGGATAGAGAGCCAGAACCATCGATGAGAGACATCGATCAGCTGCCTATTGCATGCCCCCTACTGGGGATGTGCCTGAAACCAAGGTACATGCCCTTGACCGGAATCAAACCTGTGACCTTTTAGTTCGCAGACCGACGCTCTATCCACTGAGCCAAACCGGTTTCGGCATGGATTTGATTCTTGGTCAGGGCACATGCCTGGGTTGTGGGCTCGATTCCTAAGGTGGGGCGTGCAGGAGGCAGCCCATCAACGATTCTCTCTCCATCATGGATGTTCCCCTCTCTCTCTCCCTTTCTCTCTGAAATCAATAAAAAAAAAATACATGATAAATTGTCCCCTATAAACGGGCAAATGGTATGGTATCTGATTTATATCTCAATAAAGCAGTTACTAAAAATAAATCCCGGGGGAGGACGGCAGTCATGGTACACCGGGGGTAGCTTGCCGTCCACAGCACACCCATCGCCTAACCTGATCCAGTCACACTTCTCGCCCTCACAGTCCACATCCTGTCTGTCCGTGGAGAACTGCAGTTGCTCAGACTTGGAAGGGATCTTAGAGGTCATGCTGTCCTTTTGGTAATGTGTCCCTCCTGAGCGACTCTGGCCTCTGCTTCAGCGTGGCCAGGACAGGGAGCTCACTGCCTCCCAAGACAGTCCACTCCATTGTTGGGAGAGTCTCAGTGACAGACACGCCATAACGAAGGGGGACTGAGGGCTGCTTTCCTATCGTGCCTGGCACTGGCTCCAGATCGGCTCCCTGGTCATTTGGACAGAGTACACCCCACTTTCCACAGCCAGCTGAAAACCACTGGCAGCTGAGAGACCCATTTCTCTCAACTACTCATCCTTCCCCATCCTCTGAGGGGAGCCCCGCCTCTGTGCTCCCAGGGCATCTCATAAGGGTCCCTAACACGGCACTCAGCACACTGTACTGAGCTCTCTCCCAAACCCTGCCCTGGACACCCCACTGCACGGAGAGGGTTAATTCTGGGCTCCACTCACTCCCTTCGGCCCAGTACCTCGCATGATGACCCACTGATCTAAACTAAGCAACTTAATAAAAATGTGTTGATGCCGAGACCGGTTTGGCTCGGTAGATAGAGTGTCGGCCTGTGGACTGAAGGAAGGGTCCCAGGTTCAATTCCGGTCGGGGGCATGTGCCTTGCTTGCGGGCACATCTCCACTGTGGGGCGTGCAGGAGGCGGCTGATGGATATCTCTCATTGATGTTTCTGACTTTCTATCCCTCTCCCTTTCTCTCTGTAAAAAATCAATAAAAAACATATATTTTTAAAAATGTGTTGAGCCCCAGCTGGTTTAACTCAGTGGAGAGCGAGCATCGGCCTGTAGATTTGATTCCAGTCAAGGGCATAGGCCTAGGAGGCAGCTGGTCAGTGATTCTCTCTCATCATTGAAGTTTCTATCTCTCTCTCCTTTCCTCTCTCTGAAATCAATAAAAATACTTTAAAAAAAATGTGTTGACTAAATGGTTTCTAGGTGTTTCATTATTCCAGTCACATCCTTCTAAACGTATTTAAGCTTTTAATATTCTCCTTAGAACAGAAAAAGGGAAAGAATCACCTCCCCCATCCTCAACACTGTCCTCTGTTAATGCTGCCCACTCCTTACCTTTTCTGCACGATTGAGTCAGCGCTATAGAGAGCTGGGGTCCATGGAACACCCCGCATCTATTTTCATGTGCTGTGCTGGCAAGTTAAGTGCCCCCGTCCAGTTGCCAAGAGAGTGATTTCTTGAACTGTAAGCACCAGACCTTAAGTGAGGCTCGCTGGCTCTCCTGTTCTGCCCGGCCTGTCAGAATCAGTCAGCAGGACCACAGGTGCCAGCTTAGTGCCACCACAAAGACGTGGCTTCACCTAGATACCTAGGAATAACACACTCCTAAACTCCAACCCTGCACACAGTCAAAACACGGCCCTGGGCTGTGGGGCGTCTGTCTTCCAGGCCAGTCCCCTCCTTTCCATACCTCCACTGATTCCTTTTATCCTCTTAATAGCTCTGAGAAGCTGGTATTTCTCTCCTTGCTTTGAAGATAAGAAGAGGGAGGCTCAGAGAGGTTAGTTTGTTTACCCTAGGACACACAGCTAGAAAGGGGAAGAATTGAACCTCATTTGTTTGACTCACAACTCTAGGCTCTCTTTCCTCCATGTCATGGTGCCTCTAAAGGCCTTCTCCCAATATGACCTGTGATGGTGATGGGATGATGATGGTGATGATGATGATTTTGCTATAAAGGGCGGGGAGGGGGGGGACAGAAAATCTTTTCCTAGTAACAGGAGCTGGATGAGCCAGGTAGTGCTGGTGCCTCCTTGCACACCTATCACTGGTCCCAGGGAGGATTCAGGCCCTGGTTATTGCCCCCTCTCCCCCGACCAAGAAATAACCTTTAATCTAAATAAAGTCACAGAGCCTCTAGCTAGACCACTCAGTCCTCACTGCTGCCCAGTCTCATCCTGTTTTCTCCCTTCCTCGCTGTGTCGGTGGTGGATTCCCAGCCCGGCAGCCCGTGCATACCGCTGGGTTTGAGAGAGGGAGTGCGGGGTGAGAATGGGACGGGCTGTGTGAACTCAGGGAGCCGCTTTCCTTCTCTGAGCGCCGGCGCCCTCCTCTGTAAAATGGGGCGTTTAATACCCAACAACATCACGGAGCGTGACGTGAGCTCATCCCCGGCACAATCTGTGCCCGCTGGCTAACACAGGCATCATCAGTGAGGCGTCTGGGGGTCCCCTTTGGGGACGGACACGGAAGCTCGGAGAGATGAAGGGACTTTGCAACCCATTTCCCCGGCTCGGAAGTGGCCCGCACGGAACCAGCCCCCACCGAGCCCGGCCCTCCTGCCTGCCTGCCTCCCGGCACTTTTCCTGCGTGCAATTCCCACTGCGAAGATGAGAAGCGCAGATTAATCGTTCATACTAATAATACCAAGGGCTGAGCCGAGGCGAAGCCGGTAGCCAAGGGACTCAGGCCAGAAGCCACAGACCCCTGACGGGCCAGCAGCTCCTCTTCTCCTCGGTGCCTGGACTGGGATGCAGTGGCCTGGCCATTGTGAACCCCTGGGTTCCCGGCGGGGTTGGGGGGGGAGAAGCCCCCAACTGGGGTTGGCTTACCCTGTCCATCGTGGGTTCTTCCCGTTCCCCCCGAAAGGGCAGAATCACTGATGGTTCGAACAAGTCCCCCGCGCTCCCTCCCCCGTGGGCCAGCCGTTTGCCTCCCAAAATAGCCCCGAGCCACCATGTGCCCAGGGTGGCTCCCCACCCATCGCAAATCCCCCTGAAATTAAATCCCCATCCTGCCCCAAGCCGCACGGCACCACCTCCTGCCGCCTGAGCTCTCGGGCTGGCAGGCTCCTCCCAGTGGAAAAACTGTGACAGTTGTCCTTCATGGTGACCGGGACATAAATCCCCAAATAATGAGACAGGCACTCGGGACCCAGAACCAGACGCGGTGCTGGCTGGTCTCCTCCGGGCTGGCAGGCTGCGAAGACTATAGCCACAGGCCTCGGTTTCCCACTAGTAAAAGGGGGAGGGGGACAGGATGGCTTCCCGTGCCCCTGCCGGGTGGCTGTGCATCCCTGTGGCTGGCCTCACGCCCCGGCTCCTCAGCAGCCCCTCTTAGAACAGCCACAGCTCAGAGGTAAAAGGGAAGGTGGGGGTCTCCCGGGCCAGGTCTGGAAGTAGGGAGGCCCTATGTTAGCATCTCTGCCCTGATCTGGAAACACCTCCTTCCACTCCAGCAAACCAAGGTGCATGAGGCTGGAGGGCCCAGCACCGCCTCCCGCCTCTCCTGGGAGGCTGGTAGTGAATTCTTGGATGGACCGGCGCCCTCAGTTTGCAGTAATCAGGACGAGATTATCACATTAAACTTTAAAAGTCTTTGCCCAAAAAGAAACAGCAGCAGCTGACGCCCTGACTCCCCTGACTTTGCGGCCGTCGCCCTCTCCTGGACCACAGACCACAGACAGCGGAGCTGCATACACCGGCCACCAGGAGGCTCCACCGCCCCAGGGGAGAGGCAGGGGGGCTGGAGGAGATGGACCCCTCACCCCCCGCCCCAGGTCCAGGCTGCTTGTGAGTTGCAGCGAGTCGGGAGGGGGAGGAGCCAGGAAGAGGATGAGTGCTGTCTGTCCATGAGAGGAATTTGGGGGCCTAACATGGAATCATCAAACATGCACTTACATTGCCACTGCGCCGCTCACTAACTAACCTGTGACCGGGCACACGCCCCTTCTCTCCACACCGGTTCCCTGTCCGTCCCTGAACCGGGGATGATGATAACAGTAACAACCCCCCTGACCCCAGGCTGACAGCTGAGAAGATTAAACAAGATAACATGAAGCCCAGCCAGGGTGGCTCAGTGGTTGAGTGTCGACCTATGAAGCAGAAGGTCATGGTTCAATTCCCGGTGGGGCACGTGTCTGGGTTGTGGATTCACTCCCCAGTGGGGGGTGTGCAGAGGTAGCCAGTCAATGATTCTCTCTATCATTGATGTTTCTCTCTCTCTCTCTCTCTCTCTCTCTCTCCTCCCTTCCTCTCTGAAATCTATAAAAAAATATATATATATACATTTTTAAAAATTATATTTTATTGATTTTTATAGAGAGGAAGGGAAATGGATAATTAGAAACATCAGTGAGAGAAAACACATCGATTAGTTGCCTCCTGCACACCTCCTACTGGGGATGTGCCAGCAACCAAGGTACATGCCTTTGACCGGAATCGAACCTGGGACCCTTCAGTCCGCTCTATCCACTGAGCCAAACCAGTTAGGGCTATAAAAATATATTTTAAAAAAATAACATGTACAGAAAATACCCTGCAAGCTGTAAAGAGCCACTGTGATGTGAGGGATGGCATTAACTGCTCCAGCAGGAGGGACTGTGAGAAGACTGCAGGAGGAACTTCCTCTCAGCTGTGCTTTGAAACTAATGGGGCAAAATAAAAAAGAAGACAAATGGGTCTGGGTCGAACCCCCAAAACCTTACCAATGATCTCCTTCCCAACCAGGGTGTCCATACCCCTTGCCCAGACTGAACCCCCTCTCCTGCCATCATCTTGCCCCCAACACTGCCAGTACGTCCCCAGTCTTTTCCAGCCCAGAGCTGCATCCAATTTGCGTTTGTTGCTAATGCCATGGAAATTATTTCAGCCTCCTCACCCAGCTGGGCAGAGCCGCCTGGGTAGTGTAGGAGAGCTACAAAACACGAGGCGACAACCGGGGTGTCCCCAGCAGGGGCGGCCCCCTCCCCAGAATCTTAGATGCAACAGCAGCGGTCTAGAAGGTAGTCAGATTACCGCGGGGACTTCCCCATCCCGCCCCGTGGAAGGGATGGGCAGGCCTGAGGGCCAGGGGGTCCTCATTGTGACCTTGGCTACCTTCCTTCTCCCTTAAAGAGCTGCATTCAGAAGAGGCTGGGAGAGGCCCTGACTGCCAGCCAGGATCAACCCCGTGGAAGTTAAGATCTTGGAGTCTCTCTGACGCACCCTCCATTTCCTGGTGCTTTTATTGAGTTAGTGTGTCCAGCAGGATCCTCCCACCGCGCCCCAACCCCCTGGACTGTGGCGTCCTTTTTCCCCTCCCTCAGTCTGAGAAACTGGACCTAACCCAGCCTGACCTCAGAAGGATGCAGGCAGGAGGAGGCGGAGGATGACCTTGAGAATCCAGGGTCACCTGGGGCAGGAGGGAGTGGGGGGCCTCCGAGCGCTTGGCTGTGGGAGCTAGTGGGGTGGCCACCGTCCCCCCTTGCTGGCCGGGGAGCAGCTGCGACCACATCAAGGCGCCCTCCTCTCACACAGGTCCAGCGGGCGAAAGCACACAGCCTTGCAGGCCATGAAGGAGGCCTTTCACAACCAACTGCGAGCTTCCAAGAAACACCCAAGGACGGGCTGTCTCAACACGGCCCGGGCCCCGCAGGCCCGCGGTCCAGCCTCCAGACCCCTCGGCTGCCCCCCACAGCAGGGCTGCTCCATGGCCTGGGCTGGGAGGCGGCTCAGGCTCAGGGTGGAGCCGGGGCTCTGGAGCCATCAGACCGTGGGCTCCTCCTCTCTGACCTATAAAAGGGCCCAGGAGTAGCTGTCTCATTGGGTTGTTGGACGAATTAAGAGACAACAGAGGCAGAGAGTGTCTCCCTCTGCAGCTGGCAGAGAGTAGGGGCTCGGTAAACCCGCTGGATAAACATTGGTTGGGTCTCTCCCCTATGCCAGGCCCTCCATTCCATGCCAGGGGACCCAGCAGTGAACAGAGGTCATGAGGGACCCTCACGGAGCCTGCGATCTAGGGGGGATGGGCACACTGAGAAGCAGATTAACACCCAAGGTCAAGGAGGGCACGTGACCACGGAAGACCTCTCTGAGGAGGGGACAGTTGAGCACAGGCCTGGCTGACGTGAAGGACTGCCTGCCTGCCTGAGGGTCCTCAACCATGGCTGCTCTCCCCGGAATCGCCTGGGCCCCTCCTCGGGGATTCTTAGCAGGAACAGTCTCGGGCTTTTAAATTCTACCCAGGTCACGTGCAAAGAGTGAGAACCCCCGCGCCCGCAGGACTCCCGAGAGCCGGCCAGGTTAGCATCTCCTGGGGAGCTCCTCATGGGCCCCATCCCAGGGTTTGGATCCAGTGGTGGGTGAGGCCCAGCGTCTGCCTTTTGAACAAGCTCTCGGGAGACTCTGAAGATGGACAGGTCTAGGGAAGGGAGTGGGAGAGCACATTCCGGCTCAGACACCTCCCCAGCCCGGGTCCAGGCCACACCCTCCAGGACCACCTGCTGCATCAGTGCCCGCTGTCCCATCCCAGAGCCCCCCCGCTGGGAAGCCCCGCCTCCCTTCTCTGCCAGTCAAGTCCTGCGCTCACGCACGTGCATAGGCTGATCACGCATTCCGAAGGTTCCCCACGTGTGGGCTTGGACTCTTCTCCCACCACCCTCAGCCCCTGGGCTGAGCCCCTGCCCATCTGTCTCCCATGTCCATGTTCCCAGGCTGACCAGACCCTGGGCTCCCAGGGATCAGGCTGGCTCCTCCAAGTGCGTGGCACAAAGCCTGGCACCCACAGGGCATGACTCATCCTTGTTGAAGGAATACCAAATCTGCCCCGGGCTCCCGGGGCACAGCTGCTCCGGGGTCAAAGACGCCAGGCTTGTGACCTGCTCCTTGAGATCCCTGCTCCACCCTCTTCTCCTGCCCTGGGTCTCCGGTCCCGGGACTCCTCTCCCGGGTTCTGACTTCTCTCCCTCCCACTGGCTCCTAGCCCTGCCCTGGAGGCCAGGCCCTGGGGTGAGAGACATCCCAGTTATGCTCCCCAAGGCAGATCCGAAAGAATCAGTCCCCCCTTCAGGTGCCCGGCCTAAGGTTCCCCCCACCCTTCCTTTCTGGAAGCACCACGGTGTACCCATACTTCCCCAGGCTCCCTTCCTACCTCTGCCACTTCCTGCGGGACCTTGGCCACCTCCGTGCCTCAGTTTCCCCATCTGTAAAATAAGGATAAATGGTACCTCTCTTAGAAGGTCGTTATGGGGATTAAATGAGTCCATCGTTATAAAGGGTTTAGCAAACAGGCCCAAGGCAATCACTATGTGTTTGTTAAAGAATGTTAACAAATATATGATCCTAAGAAGGCGACGCTTTATAGTCAGTCAACCCAGGGCGTCCTGATGACCCACCAGCATCTGCAGGCTGGGATTAGGATTCCATTTACAGGCGAGGAGACTGAAGGTCAAGGAGAGGAAGTGACCTGGCCCAGCTGACCCCCAAAACTCAAGTCAGTGTTATCTCAAGCTTTCTCTCAAGTACCCCCAGGCCCATCTCCCTCACTCCTCAGGCAGACCTCGCCCGGCCCAGGTGGGCTCGGTGCCCTGCATGCATTGACAGAGGCCTCTTTGTACCCCTGCCCAGGGCCACACCCCGAGCTCGGAGCCAGCGGCCGAACAAGCGCCCTGTGTCTGGGGGTGTTTCACTGCCAGTTCTGTGGCGGCCCTGGCTACTCCGGCCACGTGCCCCAGGTGGGCAGAGCCAAGGGCCACCCCCACCACCCTCAGCAGGGCATCCCTGACCCACGGCCCCATTCAGTCAGGAGACAGGCTGGGAGGGAGCCCCAAGGAAAACACCCTCTGCGTCTCCACCCTGAGCAAACTCCAGAGGCCGGAGTCTGAGGTGTCTGGGACCTCGGAGGAAGGCAGGAGCTGGGTGGGGGTGGGGTGTAAGAGTGGGGAGGAAGGACAGTGAGGCCACTCTGGGCATGTGAGGAGGGCTGTGCTGGGGCCCTGGGGAGCGGGACAAGAATCATCTTGGCCTTTCCACCTCCCTAATATGTCTCCATCCACTCCCTTTGCTTTACCATCTGGATGGGCATCGCAGCCTCCTCCCTGGCCTCCCAGCAGCTCTTCGTGGGCCAGAGTAGCCTACATTCAAAAAAGGCAAATCTGGCCTGGCTGGCGTGGCTCAGTGGTTGAGCATCGACCTAGGAACCAGGAGGTCAGGGTTTGATTCCCAGTCAAGGGCGCATGCCAGGGTTGCAGGCTCCATCCCCAGGAGGGAGACGTGTGGAAGGCAGCCGACCCATGATTCTCTCTCATCATGGTTGTTTCTCTCTCTCTCTCTCTCTCTCTCTTTTTAAAAACATATTTTATTGATTTTTTTACAGAGAAGAAGGGGGAGAAATAGAAAGTCAGAAACATTGATGAGAGAGAGACATCAATCAGCCGCCTCTTGCACACCCCACTGTGGAGATGTGCCCACAAGCAAGGTACATGCCCCCAACCGGAATCGAACCCGGAACCCTTCAGCCCGCAAGCCGATGCTCCATCCACTGAGCCAAACCGGTCTCGGCTCTCTCTCTCTCTTTTTCTCTCCCTTCCTCTCTGAAATCAATACAAATATTATTTAAAAAAAAAAAAAAAGGCAAATCTGATTGTGCCACTCTCTTGCCTGAACCCCGGAAAGGCCTCTCCTGTGCTTTAAGAGAATCCTATCCCAACCTTCTTTCTCTCCCAATCCACCCCTTCTATCAGCTCCTTCCCCGGATCCACTGAGATATAAATACAACTCTCCGCCTAAGGACAGGACTGGTAGAAAGTGCATTGACCATGGTTAGAACCGGATACAAGAAAATTTGTTATTGACTAACACGGACAGAAAAATCCAATCTTGCCCACAAATCTATTTTTAAATAAAACTTTAGCACTAGCCGGTTTGGCTCAGCAGTTAGAGTGTCGGCCTGTGGACTGAAGGGTCTCGGGCTCAATTTCAGTCAAGGGCATGTATCTTGGTTGAAGGCTCACTCCCTGGCCCCCATCGAGGTATGTATGGGAAGCAGCCAATCAATGTGTCTCTCTCACATTGATGTTTTTCTCTCTTTCTTTCTGTCTCTCTCCCTTCCACTCTCTCTAAAAATCGATGGGGGAAATATCCTTGGGTGAGGATTAACAAAACTGGGGCATCCATCAGCAGCACACGACAGAGACCAGACTCAGGAACCTTCGATTAATGCCAAACTGATAGATGAAATCAGTCAACTCTTGGCAGCAAAATGTATATGGAATCAATGCTGGTGGAAATAATTTCCGTAAAACTAAAATGGAATGGGGTGGGAGTGGAGGAGGAAATCTGTCGAACTGTACCATAGGGGAAAAATGGGGAAATCTGATCAAGAAATTAAGTTGGATGACTAACGCTCAACCTGGGAAACACTTCCTCCCCACCCCTTCTTCGTTGAACTTATTGGGGTGACACTAACAAAATTATACAGGGTTCAGGTGCACAGTTCTACACTGCACATCTGCACCCTGTATGGGGTGTTCACCCCCCCAAGCCAAGCCTCCTTCTACCACCATGAATCCCCCCCATACCCTCCTCCACCTTAGGAAAACACTGGCTAAAATAGTCCCCAGTGTTGGTATGTTTTGGTTTCAAATGTTTGCATTCAAAACATCCTTGGGGTCAAAACGCCCAGGTCAGAATATCCCTCGCGCGCCGCTCTGTGTGTATGCCACTCCCGCCCCTGCTTCTGATCCACCACACTGGGCCCTTTCTCTCCCCGCACAGCCAGTGCCCCCACCTCAGGGTGTTCTCGGAAACCTGTTCTCCACCCAGAGGGCTCTCCTCCCCACGCACCCCCCCAACCCCGGCTCCTCTCTCTTCCTCAGGCTGATGCTGGAACACCACCCTCGGAGATGCCTTCCCTCCTTGCCCTCCTCAAGGTAGATTTCTCTCCTGTCTCCTTGTATTCCTTCTTTTAAAAAAATAAATTAGTTAATATAGATATATAATATGTATTATTGATTTCAGAGAGCAAGGAAGAGGGAAGGAGAGCTAGAAACATCAATGATGAAGGAGAATCATTGATTTGGCTGCCTCCCGCCTGACCCAACTGGGGATCGAACCCGCCACCCAGGCCTGTGCCCTGCCCAGGAATCACACTGTGACCTCCTGGTTCATAGGTTGGCACTCAACCACTGAGCCACGCCAGCCGGGCTCCTTGTATTATTTCTGATTCACCCTTATTCCTCCTTGAATTCCCAGGGCCAGGCCTACCAAGTATAACACATAGTAGGTGCTCAATAAATGTTTGTGGGATGAATAAATACATCAGGAGGATGGGGTGGGGCTTACCAGGCCCCGGAGAGAGAAAAGGTACAGGGGCAGGCACATTCTTCTACCTTTGTCTCCTCCTCACTCGTGACAGCAAGTCCAGGGGAGCTGATGTCAGCAGGAGGGAAGAGAGGAGCCAGTGCCAGCCCTGCTTCATTTCTGCCCCTTGCCCAGCTTCCCAAGGCCCAGGCCCATGTGCCAACTGGCCGGCTGCACCCCCGCCCCCACCGGGGCCTGGCTCCCACATTTGGCTGCTGGCCGGGCTATTTGGGGAAGCTTCCTGATCCCCTCTTCGGCCTCTCCACCCCCACATCTCATCCTGTAGCTGGGGAATAGCTGTCCCGGCCTCAGCCTAGGGACAGTCTCCTTCCCAATTAGCACCCAAAGGGCTGTAACCATCTCTAGAAGCTGCTCGTGTCCCTCTCCCCTCAGGAGCTGCTAACTAGGACAGCATCTCCCAGAACGAGGTCATAGGACGTCCCTGCTCCTACACTCCCTGCCCAGCCAGGAACACCAGGGGGGACGGGACTCTCCACTGCAGGCCCACAAAGATGGAGGAGACCGGGGAGAGGGGGAGGTGCAGGGGGAACCCAGAAATGGCTGCAGCCTGGAGTTGTGTATGGCCAAGGAGCAGCTAGCTCTGTCCGAGGAGAAGGTCCAGCTGTGGGGAGAGAGAAGACCTGGGTTCGAGTCCAGACTCTGCTTGAATGAGGATTTTAAATATATACAATGGTACCTTGAGATATGAGTGCCCTAACATGAGATTTTTGAGATACGAGCCATCGAGCGAGCGATTTTTGCTTTGAAATACAAGCAACATTTGAGATAGGAGTAATCGCGCTGATCGGCCCGCTGCACACGACCCACCAGTTTACCTCGACTCGAGAGATCGTCTCATAGTTTCCCACGCCTCAAGGTTACGGAACGAATTAAACTCGTATCTCGAGGTACCACTGTATATGTATTATTGATTTCAGAGAGGGAGAGAGGGAAGAAGGCAGAAGGGAAGAGAGAGACAGAGAGAGAAACATCAATGATGAAAGAGAATCATTGATTGGCTGCTTCTTGCTGGGAATTGATACCCTGACCAGAAATCAAAGTGACCTCCTGGTTCATAGGTCGTCGACATGCAACCACAGAGCCACAGCAGCTGGGCCCTAACGGGGGATTTTGTTACCGTTCCACAGGGTAGGATGAGACAGTTCTGTATACGGTACGGCACCATACAACGTCCAGAGCTGGAAAGACCACTGCGGTCCCAGGGAGATAATTCTGGGATGGATTCTGGGAAGGACCCCGACTCCTGAGGGGATCATTCCCGTGCTGAAGTCTCTCTATCGCTGGTTCGAGCCTCGGCCGGTGAGAGGCGGGCAGGCTTCTCCCACATCCTGGAGGCCACACCCCATGTGAGCCTCTTTGGGACCCCGAGAGAAGCTAAGGGTTCCAGTTCTCTGCACCTTCCTGTACACTTTCCCTCCCCTCGGCCGGGGACGAGGCTGTGTGTGCAGGGGTGTGTCTCACCACCCCTGACCTGCTTGTGCAGCGGCTGGCGTCAGAGGTAGCGATCGTCAAACCTGAGATCAGGAGGGCAGAGGAGTCTGGGGTCTGGGGACGCAGGAGGGGTGGGCAGTGGGGGCAGTGGGAGCACGGTGAGGTCCAGCCTGGCCTCCAGCCTGGGCAGCTAAAGTGGGGTGAAGTATCTCGGGGTCGATCTCCACCCCACCCCAGGAAACCTTAATCAAACAAACAGCCGACACAGCGGCTCCTGTGTGAGCAGCCATGGCAGTGAGGCAGGCCCGTGGCAGTGGGCAGGCCGGGGAGGGCAGGGGGGCTGTTTGAACAGGCCCCAGGGCCCAGGGGCAGTTGGCAGAAATGTTTGGAACAGGGCGGGGAGCCCGGTGGTTTGGAGCAGGAAGCTGGAGCCTGGGGTGGGTGCGTTGAGCTTGGCTGCTTCGAGGAAAAAGAAAAGTGTCAATTCAGCCCCTCTCAGGTCAACACCTCCTCTGTGGGGATCCCACGTTCCCGACACCCTCCCCGGCTCCCAGTCCATCCGATCAGCCAGCCGCCCGTCACCCTGTCACCCTGAAGCCCCAGCCCTGCTCCGGCCACAAGTCCCTGGGCTTGTCCCGGCAGAGGAACATCTCAGAGTCTGGAGTGAAGACCCACAAGTTCTCAGCAGGGGAGCTGGCGGAGATGGCCAACAGCAGCCCGCTCCCAGCCTGCTTTCCCCCAACCCCCCCACTCTGTGCGGCCCTGGAGGGGCCCGGAGTGATGCAGCCCCTCCCCTGGGTGCTTTGCCACCTTCTTCTGCCCTCAGACACTGTGGCTGCCCTATCCCCCAGCTTGTGCAGCGCCTGGCATCAGAGGGAGACTCCTGAGAGTCAGACAGGGAGAGAGACACCCCAACTCAGAGGCAGAGGTGGACAGAGGTAAAGACAAAAACATGGACATGGAGAGATGGATGGAGAGGTGCCACACGATCAGAGACAGAGCTGAGAGACCGGAGGGAGTGAGGGAGCAAGTGTGTGTGTGTGTGTGTGTGTGTGTGCGTGTGTGTGGAAGAGAGAGAGAGAGAGAGAGAGAGAGAGAGACAAGTACAGAAACTCACACAGAAAATCAGAGAGAGGCAGAGAGGCAGGCAGAGACATACATACAGAGAGAACGGACGAGAAAGACACCCAAAAGAACAGAGACTCCGAGACCTGGAGAGAGGAGAGACAAACAGAATGACAGGCACAGGAGCAGGGAGGGACCGAGCCTGGAGCTCAGCGGAGGCGCAGGCTGAGGCAGAGCGGCTCACAGAGCTGCCCAGGGACAGAGGGGCTGGGAGAGACAGCCCCTCACACACCCTCTGTGAGATCTGGGGGAGCAGAGGTGCCAAACATGGAGCCAGGTTGGGGTTTGCAGGGAGTCCCTTCTGTGCCCAACACTGAACCACTGCGGGCACCTGGCTCCTGACCACTGGAGCTGGCGGGTCACCCGAGGTGAAGGAAAAGTCACCAATGGGGGAATTTGAGACTGCGACTGTGGCGGAGGCTCAGGAATCTGCAAAGCGCATGTGCGGGTGGGTCTGTGGGGGCTCCAGTCCCAAGATGGGACGTGAAGCCGTGTTTAGGGTGGGCAACCGGGTACAGCCACGTCTGTGGGTGCAGGTGGCATGCAAGCCTGCGTGTGAGTCTGAGTGTGAGTGCTGTGTGTGTGCACGTTCTGAGTGTGAGTGCTGTGTGTGCGCACGTGTAGATGTGTGTGTGTCCAGCTCCATGAAGCACTTCACAGCCCTAAGGAGGCCAAGGTGGCAGGTATGAGCCTCAAATAGCCCGACCGGAAAGGCGTGGGTCAGAGGCGGCCATAAAAAGGCCACACGCCTCTCTCTTCTGAACAGACGGGGTGTCCAGGTGCCACAGGGCACTCCACTCCAGTCCAAGACCAACATGCCATTCATTCCCTCCAGGAATGACTCCCGCCGCCCGGCCAGCCTGCCCCCACATTCTTTCCCATCGAAGCCCAAGAGGCAAACGTAGGGGAGGCCCCACATTACAGACACACGGCCCCCGTCCTGGCCACAGGCCCAGCTCCCTCTGAGAGGGCAGCTGGAGGGGGGGTGGGTCTGGCCCTGTCCCCCCCCACATCCAACTTCCATCCCTCCTGTTGCTGCGGCCTCATTTAGCTCCCTCCTTGCTCCCTGGGTCCAGCGAGTGCCCACACCCTCCCCGCACTCAGGAGATAAGCCACCTCTCTCCTGCTCATCCTTTCCTCTGACGCATCACAGGACATTAAGGAAAAAAATTGTCCCAATTTTGGGTGGAGAATGAGGTCAGGAGGCCCGGTGGGGGGACCGCTTGCTGGTGAGAGCTGACAGTCTTCATTTCACCTTAAAACTCCTTCCTGGTCTAGGGAAGGTGTACCCTGAGCCCCACTTTACCGGAGCACGTTCTATGGGGGACAGCCAGCAGGAAGGGATTCACCAAAGAGCAGGGTCATAGGTCACAGGTGCTGCAGGCCCACCCCTACTATTTGCAGGCCGTAGGGCATGAGGACCGATGGGGGCCCCCATACACATGTCTAAATATTTAGAAGTTATGAATCAAGCCAACAACCTGTTCATGCAAATACATGTTCCTAACGACATGGACCACCAGGTTCCATTTCGGACTCGCTGACTCCGGGAGTTTTGCGGGAGGACAGAGCTGCGGAGGGAGAGACAGTGAGTCGCACTCCCAGGCCGGCCTCAGCCATCACTCCCTTCCACTGCCGGCTCCTTTCTGCCCTCCAGGGACTCACAGGCACGTCTGTGGACACCCAGCTTCCCAGCGCCTCCCATCTTCATGCCCTGCAAACAGCTGTCCCTTGGCTGTCCCCAGGGGTCCCTCAGGTCTGCGGTGCACCCCTAGTGGCATTGCCTGCCCTGAGAACAGGCCCAGGCCCGAGGCTAGGTGGGCAGGGAGCCAGCTGACCATCTAGGAGGGGCCTCCGGAGTCACAGGTATGAGGACTGTGGTCTTGAAGTGGGTAAAGAGGTTCTTGCCCTGCTGATTCCTCACCCCCAGGGAGGCCAGTGGCCAGGGTAGTGCCCAGTTAGGGCACAGACACCCCTCCCGTGCCTGGGGTTCATGGCGCTCACTAGCTCCACCTTCCCCAGCAGCCTCCGCACCCCTGGCCAGGCCTTGAGGCCATCATTCCATCGGAGGGCCGCTTGGACCATCCCCAAGCAGAGCTTTCAGTCATTTATATTATTTATTTTCCTGGAAAAAGGGCAGCTGGAGCCCAGCCTGTGGATCTCTGGCGGTGGGGAGGGCAGGGAGGTGCTGACAAGGGGGCATTTTTTCAGCAGGGTGTCAGCCAGCGTGCTCCTAAGGGGGTTCCTGCTGCCCCTGGCCCTGCCCTTTGGGGTCCCTCCTTTCTCTGGAGACAAAAACAGGGCGACTAAGAGAGGAGGCGGCGAGGGTCCGGAGCAGCCCGGATGGGCCCAGAAGAGACCCAGCAGCCAGCAGGGGTGCGGGCGGGTGGAATGGTGGTGATGAAGGGCGAGGCGGCACTCACTGGCCAAGTTTAAAAAAAAACCTTCAACCCCCGCCCCCTGCAGATCGGCTTTGCTGTCCTACCGCCGAGGGGACACTTACACCGGCTGAGCCTCTCCCGGCGCCAGGCACCGTGCTAAGCGCTCGACGGGCATATTCTCACTTAATCCCCGCAGCCACCCTCTGAGGCGGGTTCTATTATTATCCCCATTTCGCAGGTGGGAAGCAAACTTGAAGAGGTCGAGAAACCTGCAGGAGGTCACCCAGCAGGGACAGGTGGCAGACCGCTACCACGTCTCCCTGCTCCCATTGCAGCACACTGCCTCCCAGGAGCCAGGCGCTGGCCCAGAGGCCAAAGGGATGGAGGTCAGATGCGAGGAAGGACTTTCTGATGGTGGTGGTCGGTGTGGTGGGTGGAGGAGACAATGGGATAGGGAGATGAGACGTCGGTCTGTCTGAAAGTTTGTGACAGCCACCGGGCTACTGACCTACAACTCGGCGTCCTCTGCGGTACCCCACCCAGCCCAGCACCAAGGCCCAAGTCCAACTCTCCTTTGCGCCTCCCAGCATCACTTCGGAGCTGTCAGCTCAGCACCTCCTCTTCCAGGAAGCCTTCCAGGAGGTTCTGAGAGGCAGGATCCCTCTCCGACAGCCCCAATCCCACGGAGGGTGCAAATGCACCCCATATCTGCAGTAAGGGCCAGTTCTGTGACCACCTCCCCACCCCTGGCTCTGAGACAGGGACACAGAACAAATCTAATTCGTCCCACCAGGCAATCTGGACGACCCCTGTTCCCTCTCCCCCTCACCCCTTCATCCCTTCATCCCTTTCCCCCTTCACGCCCTCACCCTCGCATTATCTGTACCCAAGTGCAAAGACGTGGTCCACGCAGGTGCCCTGGATGGAGCCGGTCAGAAAACCCAGCTCAGCTGTGCTCTGTTCTGTGCGCCTCGGCTCTTACCTCACTCGCACGTAGCACAGACGCCATGTGGGTCACCCCATCGCTCTCTAAGTGGGGGCAATAGGATGCTGCACGGGGGTGAGGCATGGGGCACGCTTCTCAGAGGGTCCTTACCCGGAGCCCCGCAGTCACGAGCACCAACCTGCTCTGCCCCAGAAAACGGGGTGCCCCATGCACACCTCTGCCTCTTCGCTTCCATCGCTGGCGCCCCTGGCTTCAGGGATGAGCAGCCAGGAGCCGCTAAACTTCCCCGGAGTTGAGCCCCATCCGCTAGATGCCGCGCGTCCGGAGAGAGCTCCAGGGATGTCCTCCCCGTCCCGTGGGGTTCCCCAGTTTTGAGACAAGGGCACCGAACAGGTGTCAGGGGCTGCCTTGCCCTCCCGTGCTGGCCTGGAGGTCTTGCACCCGCGGTCGGGACTTACCTGCGGGGCCGAGAGGAGCCCGCCGCGGCCACCTGCTCTCCGCGCGCTCCGGAGCGCAGCGCTCTGGGCCGGCCGGCGAGGGGCGGGGCGGGGCCGCCGGGGGCGGGGCCGGGGGCGGGGCCTGGGAGGGGGAGCCCGGCCCCGCCCCTCCCCGAGTCTCCGACCGGTGGGTGGACCGGCTTATTCAGGTGGGGAGGGAGCGGGGGCCACGAGGGAGGCCGGGGGCTCTGGCTGCTCTGAGGGCTGGGAAGTTAGGATGCCCGGGTCCCGGGGACCTCAGGACATCCCCTCCCTCAGGCAGCCTTGCCCTGGAGGCGGTGGCTCCCTAGGAAGACCCCGCACACGGAGAAGAAAGCCCGGGAACCCCTCCTTGCCCGAGTTCCCCCTTCCCACTGAGCGCAAGAAAGCTATCCCAGTGGTAAGGTGGGCGCGATATTGACGCCCCCTCCAAGTCAGGGTCCTCCATCCAGGCCACTAAGGGGACCAGGAGGTGCCCTGGGCACCTGTATCCTCAGTCCATCTCTCCCTGCAACAGCCTCCCCCATCCCCACCCCCCTCCCGAGCCCGCTCTGGTCCCTCAGCTGTCACTGTTTAGCCTGGAATGACAGGCGTCCGGACTCCGTGCGTCCAGCTGCATCCAAGGCCATTGAGCTTAGCACCCCTGGGCCCCGCCCCCTCCCTCCGCTCCCCTGTCGCTAATTTTATGGACCTGCAAAAGGCACGTTGCTGGCCGGGGCGATGACAACCGAAGGTGCAGTGGGAGCGGGTGGGCAGAAGGGACCCAGGGAGGTGGAGACGGGACAGGAGGGAGAAGGGTGACTCTGGGAGCCAGAACCTAGAGGAAGAAGGGCCCTGGGAAGGAAGGGTTCACTCTCTTAGGGGGATGGAACCCCAAAAGCCTAGAACTGGGCTTTTAGCTCTCCATCAGAGCAGAGGGGGACTGAAGAAGGAAGATACTGGGGAAGGGAGAGCACCTTTTTTTTTTTTTAAATCTACCCTGAGGCAGGACCGAGGATGTAGTAGGAGAGAGAGGTTAGATGGCAGGCAGGACTGCCATGCTGCTCTCAAATCTCAAATCTCCGCCCCGGCCCCCTCCCTTCTTCTTGAAGGTGACTCCTGCCTGCTGGGCCTCTTCCTACAGAAATAGCCCTTTCCCTGAAGAATCAACCTAGATCTTGCCTTTCTGTGCTTCTTGTTAAAATGAGAACAGGAAATTTAGGCCTTTATGACTTTCCCCACCCCCATGCCTACCCCTCAAATCCGTTGGGCCTCTGCCAAGCCCAGGGAAGATGATCTGGGGGTTCAGAGAAGATGGGGCATTGGGGTTAGAAGCTTTCTTGAGAGGGAGGGGGCAGGAAGGCCTCACGTTTTTGATGGCTCTTAAATGTAGACTTCTGAGGCTCTCTCCAAGTAAGGTGACATGATAACAAAAAAGAGGCGTATTAACAAACAAACAAACTTTTAACCTTCAAAATGTGCCCCAAAGCAATTTGTGGATGGGGAGTGAAAGAGGGAGGGATTATCATGGGCACGAGGAAAGTGTTCAAGGCGATGGCTGTGTTCATTATCTTGATTGTGGAAGAGCATACGTACATTAAAATTCATCAAATGAAACACGACACATATGTAATTTATTTTGTCGATTATGCCTCAACAACTCTGATTTTAAAATACTACACGTTTTCACCCAGTTGGCATGGCTCAGTGGTTGAGCACTGACCTATGAACCAGGAGGTCATGGTTTGATTTCTGGTCAGGACACATGTCTGGATTGCAGGCTCGATCCCCAGTGTGGTGTGTAGGAGGGAGCCAATCAGTGATTCTTTCTCATCATTGATCTCTCTCTCCCTCTCCCTTCCTCTCTGAAATCAATAAAAATATATTTTAGAAAATACTTCACATTTTCTACACCATTTATCTATTTCTTTATTTTTAATGTATGGGGAGCCTCAAAAAAATAAAATAAGAATGTCAAAGGGCCGAGGGAAACGGTGGGGATTCCTAGTATAGCAGTCCCCTTATTCTCGGAGGATATGTTCCAAGATTCCCAGTGGATGCCTGAAACCACAGAGAGTACCAAACTCTACCTATGCTGTGTTTTGTCCTATACATACCTACCTGTGATAAAGTTTAATTTACAAGTTAGGCACAGTAAGAGATTAACAACTAATAACAGGACAACTATAACATATGCTATAACAAGGTATGTAAATGAGGTCTCTCTCAAAACACCTTACTGTATAGTATTCACCTTCTTGCGATCTGAGATGATTCAAGGTCTGTGTGAGGAGATCCAGGGAGGGTAATGATGTCAGCATTGTGACATAGCGTTAGGCAACTCTAAGGGTGATTCTAACACAAGCACCGTGAAAGCTGGACAGATGATCTGACGATCCAGACAGCCGAGTGACCGCCAGGCCCATGGCATATTCCGCATGGGTGCGCTGGACAAAGGGATGATTCATGTCCCAGTGAGACCAAGCAGGATGGTGTGAGATTTCATCATACTACTCAGAATGGTGCACCATTTAAAACGTAAAAATGGTTTATTTCGGGAAATTTTCCCTTGAATATTTTTGGACCGCAGAAAATTGGGAGTAACGAAGTACAAAAGCGAAAAAGCATGGATAGGGGGGCACCACTTACAGTGTGGCCATTCTGCCTCAGTTCTACCCCCACTCCACTCCCGCTCCATCCAGTGTGTAGAAGTGTCTGTGTGGGTGTCAGGGGGGTCAGGGGGTGAGCCGTGGCCCTTCAGCTGCTTAATTAATGTGGAAGTTGCAGTCAGTCCGGGCCGCTGAGGTTCCTCTGTGGCTGGTCAGCAAGCCCCTGACTCTGGCAAGGAGGGACCTCCATGGACTTGGCTCAGAGAAGATGCGGCTGCGGCGGATTCTCCCGCCCCCTGCAGCCTGGTCTCGGTACTGCAGCGACAAGATGCTCAGTCCAGGGAGAGGCCGGACAGGGCCTGGGCACAGTGCTGCACGTAGTCGAAGTCGGGCACCGGGAAGGGCACGGAGGACCACTTCTTGGCCTGGACCCGTCCCCGCGGCGTGTGCAGCAGCATGGTGCGGACTTTGAGTGCGGGCAGCTTCACTGACTTGTAGATCATCTGCAGACCCCAGAGCTGGTAGGGGCAGAGACAGCAGGGTTTGGGTGTCCATCCTCTGACTGGGCTTCTCTCCTCAAATTAAGAGTCTCTGAATGCGGGGCTGATGTCTCGGACTCAGACAGAGCCTCCGCCCTCATCACATTGTGGGATCCCTAAATTAGGGCCTGGACCACTCTCTTCAGACAGGGAGCTCCTTGGGCAGGGCTGTCTCCCCAACCCCAGGAAGGGCACCCTGGTGGCAGAGACCGGGCCTTCAGAATCAGGACTTCTAAAGAGGGGAACGGGGGGGGGGGGCAGGGCCCAGCACTTACTTCCCCACAGTTCCTGCAGCTAATGACACCCCCAGGCACCCAGTCCTTAAAGACCCTGTCTATCGCCACAGGCTTCTCGGAGACGTTGTAGTAGATCCTAGGAAGAAATGGGAGTGGCCACAGCCCTCAGGGACCCCCATCCCAGGTCTCTACTGGGCCCTGGGCCTTCCTGCCTGTCCAGAGGCACAGAGACTTCAAAAAGCTTGGCCCGTGCTGCCTCCATCCCACTCCTCTGCCCGAGTTCAGGCCTCAGCACCACCCATGTGTGAAGGCCGTGGGCACAGCAGCCTGGCACACAGTAGGCGCCTAGTGAATACTTCCTTAAGGAATGAACCCATGGAGGATGGGGAAGGCTACATCCAGGGGGCGGAGGGTGAGGGGGTGGCTCAGGGACAGCCAGCCCAGCTTCATGTCTTCAGAGCAGGTAGGACCAGGGGTCACGGTGTGGCCCCTCAGCATTTGGCATCCCGAATGCCAGCTCTTGCTCAACCACAGGATGCCGAGGCTCTCGGAGCCCCCATTTTCCCACCTGTGCCACGGGGTGGTGGGAAGACCTGCACACTTGGTACTTGCTCAAGTGCTCTTTAACCTCCCAAACTCTCAGGCACCCCGCTCCTCCTCTCACCCCCACCGCCCCTCCCACAGGTCTCACGAGAAGTTGGGGTTCACGTTGACGTGGTGGGTGCCCTCCACCTTCCGCAGGTCGCTCCCGCGGCCCACGGCCACCATGCAGTTGACACAGAGGAGCTGCACTTGCTCTGCCAGGAACTGCTGCTGCCGAGTCTTCTTCTGGGCGTCCTGGGCCGCCCGCCTGACCAGGGCTTCCCGCTGCAGATCCCGGATCTGGGGGGGGGGCAGGGGGACACCGGCATGGCTGGGTCCCAGGAGGCCTCTAGAAAGGCTCTCAGAAAGGCTCCCAGAGGGACAGAGGGCTTCCGAGGACCTCAGGGCGATGGCTGGTACACGGGGACTTCCCTCCGCCCGCGCGGGGGCTTTGGGAAGCCGCTCGGAGGAGAAGATAATACTGGGGTGCGGGGATGCAGCACAGGGGGCGAGGCAAGCTTTCTCACTGAATCTTCACCCCACTTTGGAGGTGTTCGTGCAAAGTTGGTTCTTTGAATCGAACATGAAGCACCATCAGTCACTCTGCTGGGACCGCAGCGCTGACTCCCCCTCAGGGGACTGCTTTCGGGGCTTATTTTGTGGGTGCCCTCGTTCCCCCTCTGCTTGGCTCTCACAGACACACAGAGCGCTGCTGGTGGGGGTCAATTAAAAGCCCTGCACCAGGCCTCTTCCCCAGGCATTTTGGAGAAATAACCGTTGTCTCTCTGGCAACCCCATCCGTGGCCTCTGCCCTTCCCTGGAGTCAGACCGTCACCAGGGGTCCAGCTTAGCCCCCCACCAGGAAGCGGGGACCAGGGTGTGAATGTGTTTGCCTTGGAGACCTTCCAGCCCTCCTCGCCCCGGGTGCACAGACTGCCCACAGACCTTGGCCTGGTACTCAGCCCGGTCCATCCCCTGCACGGCGGCCACTGCCCGCTCCATCAGCACCTCGAGCGCCTCGTTGGTCTGCTCCCGCCGCAGCTCCCGGCTGCCCTGGGCGGCCACGAATGAGTACACGCTCTGATCGGCCCGGGCACGGCCCCTTGCCTGGGGAGGGAGGGAAGAGAGGGGCCTGAGTGGGGGCCGGGTTCCCACACAGGATGCTCTGAGGACGGCTAAGGGGGGCGGTTTGTGCACCTGGACCATGGAGATCTCGTTGGTCAGGAGCCCATAGCGCACAATCACGTTGCACTGGGGGATGTCCAGTCCCTCTTCTGCCACACTCGTGGCCACCAGCAGGTTCAGGGCCCCATCCCGGAACTTACGGATCACTTCTTGCTGCTCCTTCTGCAGGGGAGGCGGGGAGGAAGAGGATGGTGTGTGAGGTGGCTTCAGACCTACCTCTTGCAAGCCCGGTCTCTCCTGGTTCAGCCCTTTTATTCAAAATCTTGGCCCCTTTTCTGGGGGACCCTGAGTGTCCATCTCTACCTCCAAGTACTCCCCAGGATCTTGCCCATTTTCCCAGGTGAGCTAACCCCTCTCTCCCCTGGGGACTCCTACGGGTCCCTGCCCCTGTATTCTAGGAGCTCTCAGGACCTATCTTCTCCAAGGGACCCCAGACCCCCAATCCTCTGTGCTAAGGACGTCACTCACCTCGACCCCTGCACACCCCCTTGTTTCTGCCTCTCTGGCCCCCAGAGACCCGCAGAATGGGAAAACCTTCAGCCCTGGGGATCTCAGTGTCCATCTCCCTCCTCAGCCCCACCCCCTGCCCCCATCCCTCTGAGCTGAAGATTCCCCTTCTCTTCTCCCCTCGGGAACTCCCTGGCCTCAGCTCCTCTCCCCAAAGCCCACACCTGGGTCATGTGGGTGCTCTGGCTGCTGTTCCCAGCGCCGATCAGCAGCTCGGCCCTGATGTCCACCGTCTGCAGGCCCGGCTGCTGCTGGAGCCAGAGCAGGAGGGAGTGCGCGCTCTGGCGGGTGCGGGTGAAGATGATGCCCCGGGGGCTGCCGGGACTCCCAAACTGATTCTGCAGGATCCGCTCCAGCATCTCCAGTTTGGGGTTCTCCGGGCCACGAGTTGCCAGGAGGGCCAGCTCCGTCTGGTGATCTGCCAGAGAAGCCCCAAAATCAGAGGCACGGGACTCAGGCCTGGAGGTGGGCCGGGCACAAGGGTGCGTGGCTCACAGGGATAAGATTGCAGGAATCCAGAGGGGGCGTGGCGTGACCTGCTCCTGCCTGATGTTCCCTGAGCAGCACCAAGAACACAGGTAGGGGCACCCTCGGCCCACCCAGCCTCAGGGCCAGCCAGCCTTATACCTGGGGCACGGTCTAGGTGCTCACACACCTTATCCAGCACCCCTCTTCAACCCTGCTACTAGGATGACCCTTGACCTTTTCATGGAACCCAGGACTGACTCAGCTTCAGGTCTCTTCAGAAAGATCCTTAGCCCAAACTGGTTTGGCTCAGTGGATAGAGCGTCCGTCTGAGGACTGAAAGGTCTGGGGTTGGATTCTGATCAAGGGCATGTATCCTGGTTGCAGGCATATCCCCAGTAAGGGGGCGTGCAAGAGGCACCTGATCAATGTCTCTTATCGATATTTCTTTTAAAAAATATATATTTTTATTTATTTTTTACAGAGAGGAAGGGAGAAGGATAGAAAGTCAGAAACATCGATGAGAGAGAGACATCCATCAGCCGCCTCCTACACACCCCCTACTGGAGTTGTGCCCGCAAGCAAGGTACATGCCCCCAACTGGAATCAAACCTGGGACCTTTCAGTCCACAGGATCTCGGCTCTTATCGATATTTCTAACTCTCTATCCCTCTCCCTTCCTCTCTGCGAAATATTGATATATATATATATATATATTTTTTTTTTTTAAAGAAAGATCCTTGCCCCTTGGCCTGTGCTGAGGCCTCTAGTCTTACATTTCGCCCTCTGGCCACCTCATTGCCTCAGGTTAAAGGTACCGTACACGCTCGACTTTCAGGGAAGAGTCCCCATGAGATGATTTTCCAAAAATATTTGTCAATAACGTAAACTAGTTTTCACATCTACGGAAACCTCCACAAAAGAGCACATACCTCTTCTGTCATATCCACAGCCTTGACTTGTGGTTAGAAACATAGGGCCCCAGAGCTCTTGTTGGCACTTTTTTTTAATAATATATTTTATTGATTTTTTACAGAGAGGAAGGGGGAGGGATAGAGAGCTAGAAACACCTATGAGAGAGAAACATCAATCAGCTGCCTCCTGCATGCCCTCCACTGGGGATGTGCCCAAGGTACATGCCCTTGACCGGAATCGAACCTGGGACCCCTCAGTCCACAGGCCGAAGCCCTGTCCACTGAGCCAAACTGGTTTCGGCTTCTTGGCACTTTTCCAACTCGCTGGAGCCCGGCCTGGCCGGCCACTGACCTCTAGCCCAAGTCCACCCGCTCTCTCCCCGGAGCCTCACCATCAAACAGCGCCAGCAGCCGGCGCTCAGCTCGCAGGACCTGGGTCTTGGTGGCTCGCTCCCAGTCGTAGAACTTGCGCAGCGTGGCCAGGGCGTCCACAGCGCGGACCGTGTCGTGGATGAGCAGCGCGTCGTTGTAGCGTCGCAGGTGAAGCGCATACGCTCGCCGCTCCTGGAGCCCGGCCTCGGCCGCTGGACCCGCAGGGGACTCGGTGTCTGAGCGGCCACGCCCCCGCTAGGGCCCCTTCCCGCCTAGACCCCGCCCCCAGGCTGGGCCCCGCCCCCTAAAGGCATGGCCTTCCCAGGCCTTCTCACCAGTCTTGCTCAGCTCCACCACCTGCTGCTCATAGATCTGCGTCCCGAAGTCCCGGCTCAGTTCAGGTACCTCCAGGTGGTCCTGTACTTGTCCCATGAGCCTCTTCAGCATGTCCCCAAACGGGTCCTACAAGAAGAGGGAGGACGAGAAGGAATTCCTCGGCAGCTACGGTGTGACAGAGGCCTGGCTGCAGGCAGGGGCCAGGCTCCCGCACCTGCCTCCTGTTCTGTCTCCCCCCCATATGTGGCCTTGGCCTCTGGCCCGAGCACAGGGATGGCTAGGCCCTGTCCAGCCGGTCACAGCAGACAGCAGGCAGTGTCCACACCGCAGGAGAGAGCTTGGAACAGCCTCAGCACGAAGTGCCCCGGCTTTCTGGTTTGCAAAGCTCTCTGCTGCGTGCGTGCCCAGGTTTTTTTTTGTTTTTATGTGTATGTGTGTTTTAATATATTTTATTGATTTTTTACAGAGAGGAAGGGAGAGGGATAGAAAGTCAGAAATATCGATGAGAGAGAGACATCGATCAGCCGCCCCCTGCACACCCCACAGTGGAGATGTGCCCACAAGCAAGGTACATGCCCCCCAACCGGAATCAAACCTGGGACCCTTCAGTTCGCAAGCCAACACTCTATCCACTGAGCCAAACCGGTCTCGGCCGTGCCCAGGACTTTGACACAGGTCCACGGTGGCATCTGAGTGAAACCACACAGGAGCATGGGCCCCGTTTCACAGAAAGAAGAAATGGAGGCTCAGGTCCCGCAGCAAGCGGAGTGAAGTCCCAAAGCTCTCCTGACAGTGGAGTCCAGGCCCAGCCCCAGGAGGCCTGATTTCACGCCCGCCCTGCCCCCCACCTCTGCCCGCCCCTCCCTCCACACACCTCGCTGCGCCTGTGGCAGAGGTCGTACTGTTTGCAGGGCAGGCGGTTGTGCTCCCGCAGCTCCGCGAGGTGGGTCTGGGGTGACATGATGCGCCACGTGTCCAGGTTGGCACAAAGCTGGGCAAAGAGAGGGGTTCACTGGAATGCGGGGGGTGGGGGTGGGGTGTTGTTCTATGGGCAGAGCTTTGGGGCAGGATGGGTCCCAGCTGAGGCAGGGCCAGTGGGAGTGGGGACTCATTTATTCGATAAATATTTATTGATTGCCCAGTGCTGTTCTAGGTACTGGGGGTACAGAGCCCCTTACATTGCAGGTGGGGAGACAGACGATAAACCAGTAAAGAACCACAGAATGAGAGGATTGCAGGTAGTGTGAACAAGCTGGAAGGGAATAGAATGGAATGACATGGCGGGTGCAGTGGGGGTGACCAGGGAAGGCTTTGGAGGTGTGACGTCTAAGTTGTTCCCTGAATGACAAGAAGGAGGCAGGCAGGTGAGTATGGGGGAAGGGTATTCGGGCAGCAGGAGTGGCCAAGTGCGAGAGTCCTGAGATGGGAACAAGCTGACATGCTCAAGATACAGGGAGAAGCCAGCAGAGCGGGAGTGGGGGAGGGGGAGCGCACACAGGAGTGAGGATGAGGCTGGAGACTTAAGCAGGGGCCAGGCCACAGGGACTCTAAGCCAGAGTAGAGTGTTTATTCTGAGGGCATTACGAAGCCTTAGGTGAGGTCGGGATCCGAGCCCTGCCTGGGCGAGCCGGCCTAGGACTGGTGGGTGGGCAGGGGGAGGGCAGGCCAGGGAGGTCCCCGGTGAGTCAGGGGAGGGGAGGGTCATAGGGACCAAGCTGACCTGCAGGATGTGGTCAATGGCTCCCTCAAGCTTGGTGGCCCTGCCCGTGCCTGGCGAGGCTGTGAGACCCAGCACCTGGGGCAGGCGCCTTGTCCCTTGGAGTTTGTGCTCCAGATACCGGCTCAGGATGACATTGTAGACCGTGTCTTTGTGCGTGTGGTGACACTCATCCACCACGAGGAGAGAGAAGGCTGGGGGCGCGGGGGAAAGGCTGTGAGGGGACC